>JAHHUM010003027.1:0-183235 GCA_036173005.1 Crenichthys baileyi
TTTTATTAAAACCCCTCTCACCTATATTTGTAACAGATCTTTTTTAAAACTGGAAACCTTTTCCTGACAAAATGAAGATAGCAAAGGTTTTTCAGTTCATAAAAGTGGAGACAAGCAAATTTTAAAAAAATCACAGCCCATCATTGCTCCCCAAAATTTTTAAAAAATTTTGGAAAAATTATTTAAAAAAAGGCTGGACCCCTTTTTTTAAAAAATATAATATATTAAATGAGCACCAGTACGGCCAGGAACTGCTCCACCTTTAGCTGTGATGGATTTTTTTGTGGAGCACAATTGGCTGCACAGGTGACCAGAAGTTTAAAATACCGTAGGTGTGTTTTTGCCCTATGTAAGGCATTTGATACTATTGACCACGCACGACTATTAGGTAAATGGGGGGGAATTGTAGGGGCTTAGGGGGTTTACATATCAGTGGTTAAAGAGTTATTTGGGAAATAGATTACAATATTTACAAATTAACAACACAAGTCAAAACAGAAAATTTTAAATGGTCTTCCAAAAGGGCTCAGTTTTAGGACCTAAATCGTTTATACTTTATTTAACGATTTTTTTCAGTATCCTACTCTAAAGTTTATAATGTTTTGAGATGATAAAAATTTCTTTTTTTCTGGAAAAAATATGGATGAAATAATAAAACAGTACAAAAAGAATTAGCTAAGTTAAAAACAGGGTTTGATTACAATAAGTTGTCATTAAAAATGAAGGGAAAAAACTAAATTCATGGTTTTCCTGGTAATCGGATCTATAAAATGTACAGTTATGTATAAATGAGTTAAAAATCGAAGAGTATATGAGACAAATTTTTTAGGGGTTATTATAGACTAAAATTTAGTTGGAAACCTCACATAGAATATATTAAAATAAAGTTAAAAAACTTTGGGAAATTTGGTTAAAACAAAAGATTTAAAAAAATGTTTAAAGGGTTTGAAAATATTATATTTTCCTCTTTGGTTATGCCTTATTTGTCTTACTTAAAAAAATCTGGGAAAGGAAATAAAAAAAATTTTTATATATTAGTTAAGTTGCAAAAAAAGCTAAAAAGACTTTTTAATAAGGTGAATACCGTGAACCAACTGATAAACTCTATTAAAAGTAATACATTAAAAATTAAAAAGACATTGTTATATAAAAATACTGACATAATGTACAAAGCATTGAACAAAAGTCTTTCCTTCTGGTATTCAGAGGTTTTTTTAAGTTTAAGAGAGAAAAATATATTTTTGCGATTTTTTTTGTTTATATTTGAATGTGCAAAAGAGAAAAAGCCAGATAATCTAGATGTGTTTTAGTTATGGTGTGAAATTGTGGAATGAATTGAATGATGAGTTTAAAGGTATGTCCTTTCTTGGTGAACTTTAAAAGAGCTTTTGAAATGTAAACTGATAAAATCATACGCTGTTATGTAGCTTTATATATGTATTGTGAAGACATCCTGGTAGGTTGTTAGGTAAAGAAAAAGTAGGGTAGGCAGGAATAAGCTTTGCTTCGGCCTATTCCTTTTTTGGTAAACTGTGGGTTTGTTTATTGTTATGTATTTTTTTTTCTTTACTTTGTTTGGTGTGGACAATTTACCAAAATAAAGTTTGAACTGAATTGATAAAGATAAAAACAAAATATTAGTGTAATGCCGTTTACTGTGTGAACCCAGTATTGTATTATAGATAAAGTACATCTTTTTTTTAACTTTTTGGCACATTTAAGCTTCCCTACCTCTTGCAGTGGACTGTACTTAAAAAGAAAATTAATTATTTATTGTCATATCTTCTGAGGTGTGAGCAACTGGTTTGTGTTGGTCTCTCCCTCCTCTTTCCTGCAGGGCGTGACTGTCAGGTGTTGTTCCACAACTGCAAGGCAGCAGAACTAATCGGGAGCATAAAGAGAAGCAGCATCCTCGAGGTTGATGTCGGATTGTTTTTGCCCACCAGCTTGGTAATCAGATCAACCTTCCCTAGTACAACGTCTCAAGACTATTTTGTAAACGCTTTTGAATCTTCAATTTACCAGCTCCACACCAGAACCTTTCTCAGAAGAACTGGGCAAATGCAGACGTTTCCTGCTCCAATGTTACTTGGTTTTTAGCTGCTCCCTCTGCACTTTCTACAGTGACTCAAGTAAGATTTATTTTATTATTATAGAGACAAGGTACTCAGATCAATCAGATGTGTCACTTATCTTTTGTTAACTTTCTAGATCTGTTTAAACAAACATTTGAACAAAGTTACAGCATTAAGGAAACAAGGAAAAAACTACAGAATTTGAAACAAGGAGACAGAGCCGTTGCAGAGATGGCAATCAACGTCCATACTTTAGCTGCAGAATCTGGATGGAACGAACCGGCTCTTAAAATAGGCTTTTCTGAAACCCCTCACAGATAAGCTTAAGGATGAACTGGCATGCAGAGATGAGTCTGCTAGTTTGGAAGAATTCATTCATCTTGCAACGCACACTGACAACTGGCTAAGAGAAAGAAACAGAGAGAAAAGAAGAAATTTAAATTGGTTCCAAAACCAATACTCAATTCCAAAGACCTCCTGTGATGTCAGAAGCCACTAGAGTTTTCTCAAACTCCGCTACCAGAGTCAGTTTCAAAAAACCTCCTGTGATGTCAGAAGCTGTTAAAGCTTACTTTCCCTCTCAGACACAATCTCCAAACCTATGCAGATTGGTTGTGTCCGGCTTACACCGGAGCAAAGAAATCACCGCATGTAAATTCCTGCTCATTTTATTTCCTCCTGTCCTGCTTGCCCAAACACCCAAGCCCGCCAGTATGTAAGGGGATACTGGTGGGGGGACTCAGTATTTTAAAGGCCCCAGACTGCAACTAGATTCTCTCATTTGTATTCACCAAAACAGCCATCCTGTTGTGGCTTTAATAGATTCTGGTTCTGAGCAAAATCTCATTCACCCCAAGTTAGTCCAACAATATAACCTTCCGGTCCCAATCTTCCAGTTTCCATTCATGTTACTCTAGATAGCTCTAGATAATTGGCCTCTCAAAATGTCACTTTAGTATGTGTGCATGCATGGTTGTATCTTGTGTCTGTTTTTTGCTCTATGCTGGACTGGTAAACTGTCCAGGGTGTACCTCTTGGCCAATGTCCACTGGAGACAGGTACCAGGCCCCCATGTGCCTGCAGAGACAAGGAGTTATAGAAAACAGATGGATGCACTCTCTTGGAAGTGAATCCCTTTCACAAGCAAAATATTTTTTTCATTGTAAATTTACTCCTAAATTTATTTTACATAATCTAAGGGAGTATTCACACCTGTCACATTCGGTCTGCTTTAAATGGACCAGAGTTCGTTTCCCCCTTTGGTCCGGATCTTTTGTGCATATGTGAATAAACTCAAGCAAACGCTGGTCCTCACCAAACAACAGGACTGAGACCCACTTTTTCAGCTGGTATCGGCCCGCTTCCAAACAGACTCTGGTGTGGTTTGCTTCTGGTGTGAATATGAACCGGCCTCGATCCGACCCAACTACAGGAAACGTATAGCTTTTCGGACTTAACAATTCACGGTAGAAAATGTTGTGAATCATGAATGAACTAAAGTCATATGTACTCCAGTGTCTTTTGCTTAGTAACACTGCTGCCAACATGCTGTGGGTCAGGGCATGCAGAGCATATAGTCTCTATCAGCTTACAGCACGCATTCTCTGACACGATTTGAAAATTAGAAACCATATCAACACTATAAGCAGCGCAAGTGAAGTTAGACACTGTCAGACAACATGCAGTAACATAAATGTTTAAAATCAGGTTGGGTCTGGATTGGACACCACGCGGGTCCGGATCCTGACCCTGGTCCGCTAATCCATGATCTCTGCTTTATACTAATGAAAAATATGGACACATTTTAAATTCAATAGAAGCTAAATAGAGCAATAAAACAAAGAAACATGTCAATAAATAATAAAAAAAAGAGTATCAAAATGGCAATTTATTAAAGTTATTCATATTAAAAGTTAAATTATACTCAATTTAATTTTACTTGGTTCATTTATAAACAATTCAATTTCATCCGAATGCACTTTATAAGAAACAGATCGATTATATTCAGAAATGTAAAATCAAATCAATGCAAAATCCCACCACAGACAGGCTTAATTCACTAGCATAGAAAAATACTTCAAACCTGGTTGTAACACAATGAAGCCAAATTCAGGATATAATAGCAATTGCACCAAAACTCCACCAAGAGCTCTAGTGGTTCAACTCCACTGAACAATGGAAAACGCTTTGAGCTTTCTGGACATGCTGGTTCCACCATGTGGTGTTAATGGACAGTGTGTTTTTGAAACCAGAGGCACGGTATGTATCTGCTCCCCCCAGGTTTCTGCCTTCAGGAACAGCACATGGGAAGGGTGACTCTTGGGCTTCAGGAGTCTTCAAAGGCAGCCCATTCGTCTATGAGGATTAGCCTCACACATGCACCAGCACATTCTGCACGACACACGTCCAAGCTGACTTAAAACCTTTTCCAAATTAACATCCACTAGCCTACGTAGAGACTAGCGTGAATGGCTATGGGAGCTAGTCCCCTGGCTCCCTCCACTAGCCTAGTAATTTTTTTAACATATTACTTTTTTTTCCCAAGTGAATCTCGTCAACAAAATCCACAACTTCTTAATCAACAGCTAGGAATAACAACTAATTAGAATCCCACCTTAAATAGAACTTAAACTTAAAACTGTGAAACCTTGAATAATAAACTGCCAGAACTACGTATTAGTAATAGTTCAAAACTATCACCAACTAATTGGACACAGGACTTTACCTTGGGGTTTTTCATCTGGTGATTGACTGGCCGAAACGCTTGTAGACCCAGCCGACACCACAGATGATTTAGACCTGAAATACTTCATAGCATTTAGACACAAATTAGTACAGACACAGTAATACTGTATTTGTACTAACAACGCAACTTCAACTAGACTGAAAAACAGCTTTTTAGCTCTCAAACATAATCCCTTAGAACACAAATCTATAAGGAAGCGCGATTAACTAAAAACAAATTTTAATACAAGAAATAAACAAAACCAACCTAATCCACTCAAAGACAAAAATAACATGGTGGGGCACGGGACTGGCGGTGAAGGGGTTAAGAACGCAACCATGCACAGAAGCTATAGTCCTTGATGCTGCCGTTCCGGGTTCGAGTCCCAGTCCGGGCGACCTTTGCCGAATGTCTCCCCCTCTCTCTGCCCCTCTTTCCCGTCTGCCTACTGCCGAAAAATAAAAGCCTCTAATGCCAAAAAAATATCTTGGACTGTAACCAGACACCAAAAAACTATTTCGGTAGCACCTAGGAAATTAAAAAAAAAACAAACCATGGCCAAGATCCCTAAAAATATGACGGAATGCTTCAATCTGGCATTCCAAATTATTTTAAGAGAACACCAACATGAATCTAACAATTCACTCAGGAGATAATTCTTACTTATAAGAGGAACTCAAAAGAATTCCTAAAAAACAACTCAATTGGATCCTAAACATGGCTACCAGAAAAGCACAAAAGGAAATAAAAATGAAACAGAAAACCCTCCAACAAGCTAGAACCTTATTAAAACGAAACCTAAGAATAGAAAAACTTTGCATACAATCAAAACCACAGAGAAAGGATATCCCACAGCAGATGACAACACACTCTAAAGACAGGGAAAGACACAGTGAAAGGGAACAAACACAAGGGGGCTCAAAACCCCACAAGCACTCACAACATCCTCTAGCCCACAGAGGCCTACTTGCACACTCGACACATACATAACGCACTATCGAACAGAGACCGTACACCTAAAACAATCCAGAAATTAGACCGGGCAACAGTCATCCGTACTCCTCCGGCACCCCCTTTTTTGGGGGGTGGGGAGGGGGGTAGGGGCAACAGATGCAGCTCTACCACACATGAACACCAAGGAAACAAAATTCAAAATTGGACCCTGCCACCCAAAAGTAAAATCAAAATCATGGGTGACCCGAATTTAAAACGGATTACACAAATTTTTTAAACCTGAGTTAGGTAGTGACTGCTACCCAGAGGCCCAATTCAAACACGCAAAACACATTTTAAGAAAGACTAAAACATCTGACCAAGGTCCTCCTTTCCTTTGGCATAAACAACAAAGCCTATAAAGACCAAAAAAAACATTCACAAATTGGTCACCAGACTTTTAAATACAGCCAAGGACACATTTCCATTTGCAGACATATAAAGGTACATACCACTCATAAACTTCTCTGAAACATTGGTTTACCTAGAGAGAAACAATTTAAGAATGATTAATGAAACTATCCAGGCCACCACTAAAACAATTAACCACCATACAATACCTAGAACCAGGGACCACACCTTCCAAACCACTGAAGACAAAATACACTAGACAACAGACACAGGCCAAATGATTTGGCAACACCTGTGCCAGTACTTAAACTATAGGCCCGTTTGAAATACACAATAAGCAAAAACTGAACGCACCCTGTACAAAAAAACAAAACAAAGAAACAGAAAAATCCTGTGAATTCTCATGTGTGTTTAAATCTGCTTTTCGGCAAAACCTGTGTTTTGATCACAGCAGAAAGGTTTGTCTCCTGTATGGATTCTCACGTGTCTGTTTAAATGTCCTTTTTGATTAAATCTTTGTCCGCATAGATCACAGCAGAAAGGTTTCTGTCCCGTGTGGATTCTCACGTGCGTGTTTAAATCTGCTTTTCGGCAAAATCTGTGTCCGCATAGATCACAGCAGAAAGGTTTCTGTCCTGTGTGGATTCTCACGTGGGTGTTTAAATCTACTGTTCGGCTAAATCTTTGTCCGCATAGATCACAGCAGAAAGGTTTCTCTCCTGTGTGGATTCTCACATGGATGTTTAAATCTTCTTTTCGGCTAAATCTTTGTCCGCATAGATCACAGCAGAAAGGTTTCTCTCCTGTGTGGATTCTCATGTGTCTGCTTAAATTTTGTTTTTGACTAAATCTTATTCCACATAAATGACAGCAGAAAGGTTTCTCTCCTGTGTGGATTCTCATGTGGATGTTTAAATTTGCTTTTCGGCTAAATCTTTTTCCACATAAATCACAGCAGAAAAGTTTCTGTCCTGTGTGGACTCTCATGTGTCTGCTTAAATTTTGTTTTTGGCTAAATCTTATTCCACATAAATCACAGCAGAAAGATTTCTGTCCTGTGTGGATTCTCATGTGTGTGTTCAAAGAATTATTTCCAACAAATGTTTTGCCACAGTCTTCACAGCTAAACTTAACTCCTGTCTGGACTTTCCTTTGGAATTTTAAATTTTTCTTCTCTGCAAAACATTTCTTGTTATTTAGCGAGCTTGAGGACCCTTTTCCTAAATTAATCATGTCTTTCTGAATAAATTGATGGTGAACAAAATGTTCAGCATACTCAGAAGAGCTAAATGGTTTGTTAACAGCGTTTTCATCTGACTCAGGAGCTCTGCTCTCCTTCCAGTCATTGTCCATGTTCTTAGTTTTCAGTCCAGAGCCCGAGTGTTTCAGTTTACAGCTCTCGTCATCCTTCTTTGTGCCTTCAGTCTTTAGGGCTATGGGACCATCTCCATGATCTTTTATCCTGATGGATTCTTCTCCATTGTTCTCTTCTGGAAGCTCTCTGCCATTAATTTGGTCTGAATAAAGCTGTAAGAGCAGAGGGGACCGTTTATCATTCACATTCTGTGTGGGAGTAGCAGTGACTGGAAGACTGATGGCATCAATCTCCTCCTTCCCATTGAGCTGCTCTCCCCCCAGACTGGTGCAGACTTCCTCCCGTTCCTCCTTTATATGGTGGAGCCTTGAGTCATGCAGGTCAGCACAAGGTATGTGGCCTACATGAGCTTCTTCTTTAACCATCAGCATATGCTTAACATCTGCAGGAAATATTGAAACACATTATACACATTAGAAAGTATTTGACTTTAGCTTGGACCGAGTCGCTTTTTAATAAACATATTTAGGTGCTATGGTTATATTAATTTCTTTCTTATGCTTTATTTATCCTTTATGTTGTTGTTGTTATGTCTGTTCATGTATGTCCCCACTGGACAGGCATGGTAAGGCGTATTCGTCACTTCCTGTTTTCGCTGTTGCACTCGGTGGATTGTTTGGTGTGTGAAGGCTCTCTCGTTTGATCCGATTTCTCTCTACTGTGATATCTCTTACTTGTTCTAATATATAAGCATGTTAAAACACATACTTTCTGTTGCTGCTTTTAACGTTTGGGACTCTTCGTGTTTTACACGGATTTTTCTAGTAGTGGTAAGGGGTTGCTAGCTTAGCGTTAGCTTTAGCTCCACCATGGCTACCCGTTCTGCTGTTTCTCTCTCTGAGTCTCCTCCTCTCTCCTGCTCTCTCTGTCAGATGTTCAGTTACTCCTCTGCCTCCTTTAGTGATAATGGTACGTGTAATAAAAGTAGCATTTTTGTAGCTTTGGAGGCAAGGGTGTTGGAATTGGAGGCCCGGCTCCGCGCTGTTGAAAAACCAGCAGATAGCCGAGGCCCCTTAGCCAGCGCGGAGCCACCGAGGTTAGCTCCCCGTAGCAGTCCTTCAGCAGAGCCCGCGCAGCCGGGGCCTCAAGCCGGCTGGGTGACGGTACGTAGAAAGCATAGATCCCAGCCCACAGGTCACCATCAACCCGTCTGCGTTTCTGACAGATTTTCCCCGCTCAGCAACGCACGCCGAGAAGCCGACTCTGGTAATTGGCAGCTTTATAGTCAGAAACGTGGCACTAGAGACACCAGCGACCATAGTCAAATGTCTGCCAGGGGCCAGAACGGGCGACATCAAATCCTACCTGAAACTGCTGGCTAAGGATAAGCGTAAATACAGTAAGATTGTTATTCACGCTGGCGGTAATGACACCCGGTTACGTCAATCGGAGGTCACCAAAGTTAGTGTTGCTTCGGTGTGTAAGTTTGCCAAAACAATGTCGGACTCCGTAATTTTCTCTGGTCCCCTCCCCGACAACCCAGGGTTCAGACCAGGAAGCAGGGTCGTAGTTTAATACTCCTCTCTGCAGCTTCTGTACTGCTACCCACCCATTACCCTATTAAGACAGTGTCTTGCCCACGGCCAAACCTGAATAGATTAAAAAATAATCTAAAACAAGGAAATCAGGAAAATCTAATAAAAATAAACAACTCAGACTAAAAAGAAAAATAAAACAATTAAATGTGGCTTACTGAACATAAGAGCTCTCTCTTCAAAGACTTTGCTAGTTAGTGACCTGATTTGTGACAATCTGATTTATTTTGGCTCACAGAAACCTGGCTGCAGCAAGAGGATTATGTTATTATAAATGAGTCAAGTCCTACTAATTATTTAAATTTTCACATTCCTCGAAATACTGGGCGAGGAGGAGTAGCAACCATCTTTCAGTCCGATTTATTGTAGAGTCCCAGACCAATCAATAGCTACAACTCTTTTGAATATTTAATCCTTAGTTTTCCTCATCCAAATTGCAAAGCACTAAAACCACTTCTGTTTGTTGTTTTGTACCATCCAGCAGGCCCTTACTCTCAATTTTTAGATCAGTTTTCAGACCTTTTATCTTATTTAGTGTTAAATACAGATTAGATTATTATAGTGGGGGATTTTAACTATCATGTTGACACTGAAAGTGATAGCCTAAATATAGCCTTTAATGCCATCTTAGACTCAATTGGCTTTGCTCAAAACATTAACAAACCTACCCACCTTTGTCTTCATTCTCTGGACTTGTGCTGACATATGGCATTGAGTGTAAAGACATAACAATATTTTCTCATAACCCTGTCCTGTCTGACCATTTTTTAATAACCTTTGAGTTTAATTTAACCGAGTACTCCACACCTGAAAGAAAATTTCATTATAGTAGATCATTATCAGACAATGCTGTAACAACCTTTAAAGAATCTGTTCCACTTGTTCATAGTGTTACTTCATCATTGCGTGGTGCATTAGACAATGATTCTGATTCCCCCCTTGAGAAAGAAGGTAATTATTCATAGGAGGCTAGCTCCCTGGTTTAATTCAGAGCTGCGTACTTTAAAGCACAATGTGAGAAAATTGGAGCAAAAATGGCGCTCTACACACCTAGAGGATTCCAACTTAATCTGGAAAAATAGCCTACTGTTGTATAAAAAGACACTTCGCCAAGCCAGAACAGCTTATTTCTCATCATTAATAGAAGAGAACAAGAATAATCCTAGGTTTCTCTTTAGAACAGTTGTTAAACTTACAGAGTCATAGCTCTGTAGAGCCATCCATTCCCATAGCTCTCAGCAGTCATGACTTTATAGGATTCTTCTTAAATAAAATTGATTCTATTAAAAATAAAATCTTTGACATACTCCCGAAGATGATTACTTCATCCTCAGCAAGTGAGACAACATTGGCAATAACTGCAGAACCTGATCTGTGTTTGGACTGTTTTGATCCTGTGGAGCTTCCTGAGTTATCAGAAATTTTAGCTTCATCTAAACCTTCAACTTGTATGTTAGACCCAATCCCAACCAAATTATTTAAGGAAGTGTTCCCTCTGATTACCAGCCCCATTTTAGATATGATTAATCTATCCTCAGTAAATGGATATGTACCACAAGCTTTTAAGGTAGCTGTAATTAAACCTTTACTTAAGAAACCTTCACTTGATCAAGATGACTTGAAAAATTACAGACCTATATCCAATCTTCCATTCTTATCTAAAATTCTTGAGAAAATAGTTGCTAATCAAATGTGTGAGCATTTACACAGCAATGACCTGTTTGAAGAGTTTCAGTCAGGTTTCAGAGCTCATCATAGCACTGAAACAGCTCTGCTGAAAGTCACTAATGATATTCTTATGGCCTCAGATAAGGGACTTGTGTCTGTACTGGTTCTGTTAGATCTCAGTGCTGCATTTGATACAGTCGACCATAATATTCTCTTAAAAAGGCTGGAATATGCTGTAGGGATCAGGGGAATGGTGTTAGGCTGGTTTGAATCTTATTCGTCTGACAGATTCCAGTTGGTTCATGTAAATGATAAATCATCTTCAAACTCCAGGGTTAATTGTGGAGTTCCACAGGGCTCAGTACTTGGGCCAATTCTCTTTACTATATAACTATATATACGTATATGCTTCCAATTGGTAAAATTATCAGGCAGCATAGGATACATTTTCACTGTTACGCTGATGATACTCAGCTTTACCTATCCATAAATCCGGATGAGCCCAACCAGCTAGATAGACTACAAGCATGTCTTGAAGAAATAAAAACTTGGATGACTTTAAATGTTCTGCTTCTAAATTCAGCCAAGACAGAAGTTGTCGTCTTTGGACCGGAGTCTTTAAAAAAGAAACTGCTTAGTCAATCACTTAACCTGGATGGCATTAAATTGACCTCCGGTAATAAAGTAAAAAACCTTGGTGTTATTTTTGACCAGGACATGTAATTTAAATCCCATATTAAACAGGTTTCTAGGATTTCCTTCTTTCACCTCCGGAACATTGCCAAAATTAGAAATATCCTATCCAGGCGTGACACTGAAAAACTAGTCCATGCATTTGTTACTTCAAGGCTGGAATATTGTAATTCTTTACTATCAGGATGTCCAGAAAATGCAGTTAAAAGCCTTCAGCTGATTCAAAATGTTGCAGCAAGAGTTCTGATGAAAATTAAAAAGAGAGCTCATATTTCTCCTACTTTAGCTTCACTTCATTGGCTCCTTGCTAAATCCAGAATAGAATTTAAAATTCTCCTCCTTACATATAAAGCCCTTAATTATCTAGCCCCATCATACATCAGAGATCTGATTGGTCCATATGTTCCTAACAGAGCACTTCGATCTCAGACTGCAGGTTTACTGGTGGAAGAATGGGAGGCAGATCCTTTAGTTATCAGGCTCCTCTCCTGTGGAGCTAGCTGCCAGTTTTAGTTCGTGAGGCAGACACCCTGTCTACTTTTAAGGAGGCTTAAAACGTTCCTTTTTGATAAAAGCTTATAGTTAGAGTGGCTTAGGTTATCCTGAGCTATCTTTGTAGTTATGCTGCTATAGGGTTAGGCTGCTGGAGGACAATGACCACGTTCACCCTCTTCGCTACATTTTCACACCTCTCTCCAATTTTTTGCATTATTTGCTGGGGTTATTTCAGCTTTTTTAAATTTTGTTCTCTCTTTTTCTCTTCATAGAAGCTACACCTGGCCTGACTCTGTGTCTACCTGTGACACCGCTCTGGAGGGGGGCATCGTCCAAGCTTCTGCTGGCAAAAAAACTTAATGCTCACCCCCACCTCCACATGGCCTGGTCCTTTTTTTCAGTGTTTTAAACCCTTCTCTCTCCTGGAAAAATAGCTACTACCTGACTTTCTACTGTCACTAACTATGTGCTCTCTTTTCAGACCTCTGACCTTAAAAATGGCTCAGAGTTTTTCTGTTGTTTCTGTCTAGATGAAACGACTAAAAGGAGCTACATCCACTAACATTTACTTTTCCTTCCCATGAAAAGTACTCCTGGATCAGTGCTTCTGTGTTCTTTTTTGTGTCTGCTCTGTTCTCTCAAACCCCCAGTCGGTCGTAGCAGATGGCCGCTCACACTGGGCTGGTTCTGGTTCTGCTGGAGGTTTCTTCCTGTTTAAAAAGGATTTTTTCCTCTCCACTGTCGCTACATGCATGCTCAGTATGAGGGGATTGCTGCAAAGTCAACGCCATGGCTGTCCAAAGGTTTTCCCACATGCTCATCCAGGAGGAGTGAATGCTAAAAATCTCTGACTGGATGCAATCTGCTGGGTTTCCTTAGATAGAAAAACTTTTTATCCAATTTGAATAAATAAGCTGACTGCACTGTTCAATGGTTAGGATTAATTGGAATGTATGTATCTGACTTTTGTGAAGTGCCTTGAGACACGTGTTGTGAATTGGCGCTATATAAATAAAACTGAATTGATTCACTCAATCTCAACAACTACATGTTGAAACCATTATAGTTTTCCCATCTAGCATCTTTTCTGTCTATCTCACTTGAATACGATTGTTTCCAGTGTGCTGCAAAATTCATATTTCTAACTAGTTTCTATGTGAAATAATCATGTTTTAAAGCTGGTAAAATATATAATGAACACGTCAACTTTTTCTCTGGTTAAATATTTCTTTTAGAAGCACTGAGACAAACTTCATGCCAAATGCTGACAACTCTCAAATAATCCTCTAAAAAAAAATCAAGGCAAATTATTCCACAAAAAAAGTAATGGGTAGAAACTTGGAAAGGCACAGAGAAGAGGTTTTTAACACATGATGTTTAAAAGTGCATAGAAAGCCAATCAACCATATTAACACCGTCAACATTTGGAAAGCATCCCTTGAATGTACAAATCAAGATCAGCCATTGACTGGTCTGACATAGACCAAACGACTATAGTAATCGTAGGATTTCTTCTTATTATTATTATTATTATTTATTATTATCCCGTTGCCTCTTTGCGGGGCAATATGGGGACTTTGCCATGAACCAAAACGCATAAGAATTTACCCAAAATTGTCCCGCGTGAAATTCTTGATCCGTAATGTCACCGGAAGTTTGTCACCCCAAACGTGAGATAGGCCGAACCGTAAGTTGTACAGATCTGAAATTTGGTACATAGCTAGATCTCCCCAAATCATGAAAAAAAGTCTCTTGGGCGTATGCCCTAAAACGCACAGGAAGTCGGCCATTTTGGGTCAAAGGCCGATTTTTCACTTTTACTCACCTCGAACTTTAACGAACTCCTCCTAGGGATTTTGAGCTAGCGGCTTCATATTTGGTCAATATGCAGTTAAGGCATGGGGGATTAAAAGTTATCAAATTCGTGAGTTTTCGGCCATGTTTAGGGGGCGTGGCCGGGGCACGAACTTGGCGTTCGCGCTCAAAGTGAAAAAGTGGAATAACTTTCCCAAAAAAACGCCAAATCACACCAAAGTTGGCATGAAGGAGGACCTTCGGGTTCCCGACGATCCTATGGGGTCATAAGCTGACATTATCAAAGCCACGCCCCCTGAGAACAGGAAGTCACTTTTTTCACTTGGAAAGGTGCCTCTCTGACCCTCTTGACCCAATCAACTTGAAAGTATGTCAGAAGACAGATAACTAGTGGGTCTAACTTCATTTGAAGCACAGTGACTTTTCATAGAAGGGCGTGGCCGTGGCGGCGCGGCGAAGTCAGACATCACGCCGTGGCCATACGTTTGGCTTTAATTTCCACATGCATCATCTGATCTGCACCAAATTCAATGTGATTGATCCTAGTCCAGTACCCAACAGAGATCTGGTGACATATTTGGTGGGCGTGGCCTAATTCGTCCACAGCGCCCCCTAGAAAAAAAAAAAAAAAAAAACAGCCCCAAGCCATGATTTGATGGAGGAATCTGAAATTTGGTACACATATGTAACTTGTCAGGACCTACAAAAAAGTCTCTTGGAGCATTGGTCCAAACCCAACAGGAAGTCGGCCATTTTGGATTGAAGTTGCCATTTTGACCCTGTTTTGGGCGTTTCTAGCCCGCATATCTGAACGAACTCCTCCTACAGCTTTTGACTTAGAGACTTGAAAATCACTCAGTATACTCTTAAGGCATTGGGGATCAAAAGTTATCAAAAGCTTTTTGATACATAAAAGCGTGTGGGCGTGGCCTCGGCTCAAAATTTGACTTCTCGCCATAAAACACGAAATTGATATAGCTCCTACAAGGAAAGTCACAGACACATTCAACTTTCTGGGATTGATCTGCGTCTAGGCCTGAACAATATTCCCTGGTCAGATGCTGACATCATCGAAGCCCCGCCCCCTGAGAACAGGAAGTGTCGTGTTTTCCTTTAGAGAGTCAGTGTTTGATGTTCTTCACCTAATCAATGTGAAACTGTCCCAAGTAACAGATAACATGATGGTATTACACAGTCCCCAGTACTGACTGCTTTAGCTGGTGAGTGTGGCTATGATGTCGTGGCGAATTCTGACGTTACGCCACACGTTTGGCTCTAAATTACACATGCATGGTCCCATTCACTCCAAAATAAATATGGTTGATCTTTGTCAGCCCCCAAAAAGCTCTATTGAATTACATTGGAATTTGGATAAATAGCACCCCCTAGGACACTTCAACGGCTATATCTCCCTCACACATCATCGGATCCACTTGAAATGTAGTATACATGATCATGACTTAATGATGGACATGTTGACACAGTCAGTTTATGAGATTATTTCAGCCCCACCCACTAATACACAAGTGAATGCAGCTTCCATCTGGAAGGTCAGATTTCCCCCAAATTTTAAATGCTTCTCGCCGGATGACAACTCTGCATATCCGCACATCATATGACATGTCCCTCACAGTCCCTCCTAGTGGTGATGTGTGGTATTGAAGGGCAGCCTCGTTGGTGATGCACAGGCGGCGATGCCAGGCTCCCGCGGTCGCTGCACAGGCCGAGTTGTGCTGAGGTGCGAGGGCCTTCAAGGCTGCTTGCAGCTTTAATTATTATCGTTATTATGATTAATCACTATCATCTCTGTTATAATCTCTTAACTTGTACTTAGACATCAGAATTTTTGTTGTTTCTGGACTATTAATTGAAATGAATTGCTTGCAGTTGCAATTAACATTTGAATTGTTTGTCATGGAAATATTTTCTGGTAAACTACAAAAGATGATGAGCGCATCAAACAGGCAGTTAGTGTGTGCAAGAATATTTTTTCTGCTCGTCATATTCCTGGAAAAAAAGGAGGGACCTGGGCATTGCTCGGAATGAAATGGGCCTTCCAAAGCATGCACTGACGACAAGGACACTTACCAGGTGGGGGTCAGGTCAGAAAATGATAGAGCGAATTCTTGCAGTGGCGGTGATGTGCAGTGTTGGTGAGAGGCGTGGAGGGGTATGCAGGCCCCGGGTGCTTGCCGCTGGCTGGGAGCCTCTTACCGGTTGAGATTGTCCATCTTGGTGTGGGGTCGGGGGTTTCGTTGTGGGCGCGGTGCTCGGTGGTGTCTGCCTTGTTGTCACACCGCGCTTTGTGGTAGGGGGCAGGATGCAGCGGGGGTGCTTGGAGCTGGGCTGTGTGTTGAGCTTGCGCTGTGTGGGTGTCAGTTTTTCAGGGATCTCACCTGTAGGGGTGTGCCCCTGTGCTGTGGCGAGAGGATTCATGACGTTTGGGTTCGGCGTTCGATATCTGTGTCCTGGTTGGTGGTGGCCTGTCGGGAAAAAATTAATGTTGGGGTTCATTGGAGGTGTGGGGCACATGGGGTTAGGATCACAATTCATTGGGGCGTTGGGACTGTTTCATCCTGTGGCAGGTCTGATTGGCGGGCTAGTTTGGACCATGCAGACCCCTCTTTTGTACATGGCCCCCTCTATGGATGAAGATTGGGGTCGTCTTTGGGGACTGGGGACAGGGGGTCAGGTTCCGGGTCGCTCAGTTTCAGGCACCAGCCCAGCCCAGGTTAAGGTGCTGGGGCGGTCTGCCTGTCTCCACCCCCGGAGGGAAGGGGGCCACCTCCTGGGTCCAGGGGCTGGTTGCCCCTATGGGATATCGGCACCTGGACCTGAGAGTATAGAGTATGCATGGGGAGTGTGGGTGAGTGTACGACGTGCATTGTTGTTTGTCTTTACGTTGGGTGTGCTGGTGTGAGTGTTTTTATGTGTACGCATGAGGGTGGGAATTTATGATTATAACTGTGTGTGCCTGTTTTTTGTGTCAGGTGGTGTACCTGTGGTTCTCGGTGTCCGGGGCTGGGTGCTTTGGTGTGTGCCGACTTACTCCTGGTGGCTGCTTGCCGGGGCCTGGACTCCTGGGCTCTGTCGGGCCTCTGCTTGGGGAGTGATATGTCCCGAGGTCTCGGGTCTCTGGGTGCATGGATGGACCTCCCTAGGGCTTCTGCACTGTGGCTGCTGGGTGTTTCCCCTGGGACTCTCCCCTGCCCTTCTCTGGGGGGGTTGCAGTAGTCCTGCCGATGATTCTCCTGGGGTTCATGAGCTCTGAGGGAGCCTTTGGAGGTCTATGGCTTGGATCTCCTCCGTATCTGTCCCAGGTCCTGGGGGGCAGGTCTGTGGCTCTTCACACTCGCTATGCATATTTTTTAATGGAGAAACCTTGTATACACAAGCGCGCTCACCCTCAGACCCACAGATGTTTAGATTCAGGTGTTAACAGATACACAAATGTTCTATATTGAGCCGCATTTACCACTAAATATAATAATCTAATCTTGCACTCATAAGTACCGTGCATTATTTTGTAAAAAAGCTGTTAATATGAATGTTTCTGCAGCTGTAGAAGCAAGCAGGATATTATCTTTATCCTTCTTTCTCTCCTCCATTCTTTTCTCCTTCTCTCCCCACTTTCCTTTTTACCCAAACCTCTCTCTCTTTCGTGCTTCTAATTTTTTTCCTTTTCGTTTTTGTCTCCTTGTCCGTAACAATTGAAATAATCCCAAAGCAGTTTCTAATAAAGTTTCTTTTATAAACATCAAGCAGGGCTTTAAAGCGATAGCTGTAATGCTCCACTTGTGAAAGTAAATCTGTTGGGCGTATTCTTGGCATTACGACAACAATTTTGAGTGCTACTCTGCCGACAGGACATGGTTTAAAATTAACAATAGCTCACAGAAAGTCAATACCCACAAAAAGAGACAACGTGGAACAACAGTGAACCTTCCCAGGAGTGGGGGGCCAACCAGAATTACTCCAAGAAAACTCATCTAAGGGGTCACAAAAATCCCAGGACAAACATGATAGTGTCTTTAGAAACTGGATGGAGGCATACTACACCTCCAGATCACACGCAGCCTACTAAAGGCAGTATGCTACCTGTAACAAGGCAGCCCTCTGTGACTCGATTTACAAAGGAGAGGAAGGCAGAGTATGGTGAAAACAGTAGGTGTGTATTTGTCCATAACTGGCACAACGTGATGGACAATTATTGGCACGTCAAGTCATGCAAAACAAGAAACACCTCCCCTCTATAATGACAAATGGCAGTCCTAAATAGTTTCAGCTGTTTACTAGCAATAGCATGTATTCAGATATTTGAGCCAACCATTTATCAACAGTTTACAAAGTTTCTTGCAATATGCCGATCGTCCATGCTAATATCACAATGATGTCATTTTTTGGTATACTGCTCATCCCCAATTGAAACATTCAAAATCAAGACATCATAATTGCCTTCCTGGTTGCACAAAAAAGCCATTTTCTAATTATTTCGTATTAATACCGAGATTTTATACAGCATGTCCAGCACCTGTATTAAAACAGGAGATCATATTTCTTCAAGCTAACATAAAAGAAAGTAGGAAGGGTCCGATATGATATTTTTCTGCCGATACCGATGTGCGATATTTGTATCGCTGCTGTGGCTGATATCCGATATTTGCAGATATTAAAATGAATGGAAATTTTTAATATTCATACTAATAATAGTAAAAATTCAGATTCTTTTTTTAATGGAAAATGCAAATTTGACTTTAAATTGTACAATAATATTGCACTGGCCTTAAAACATTTAGGCAAAGATGTAGCAGGAACATTTATAAAGCCCCTATAACAACAAACAGCCATAAAATAAATAGAAGCTCAGCTTATCTGACTGTAAACCTATTTGATGTAAATGTCAACATCCACCTTCAGTTTTAGGTATGAACTTAAGTGTGCATTACACTATGACTTTGAACCCTAAGCTTACAATTTCAATGTGAACTTAAGTGTCAGTGAAGCAAAGTGCTTTTGTTAAATGTTTGAAATCAACTACTTCATAACAAAGTCCATGTTTTTTTTTAACAAAGAGAAGCATTTCTACTTTCTCACAATGAATTCTGTTTCTTCTTTCATCAACAATAAGTGATGCAGCTGAGAAGAGACGTTCACTCTCTGCACTGGTGCATGGAGCCGAAAGATAATTGCGTATAAGTTGAGCAAGTGCCGGGAAGCGAGAACAGTTGTTCTTCCAAAAGAGCAAGGGATCCTCTGATCTAGATATGGTTGGCTCCGACAAATAATTCTATACTTATGAAAACAGAATCAAGATCACATTTTTAGCACATTTAAAAGGGACTGCCAGCGTCTACATTGCTAGTAACATTTTTTTAACATTAAATCATGATCCTCAATGGTCTGGAGAGATGCAATTACCACAATTCAACACAAGAGGGCACTAAGCACTTATATTTATAAAATTGCATCACTAAATTTAAAAGTGACATTTAGGAAATTTTGTACAAAAGACTCAGCTGGCCAACTGATGAGCTTCTTTGGAGTGTGTGCTGCTCTGAGCTCCTCCTTTCCTCTAAAATCTCATCCAACATGTTCATCAGTGAATGCCCGCTTTCAGCGCTCAGTCTGTGCCTCTTTTCCCCTGGTCCCTCTTCTTCTGCAGGAGCCTTGTCTGTATCCTCCTCATTAGTCATCATGTGAACTTCTTGCTGTAGTTCATTAATGGCAGTTGCCCTCAGTTTAGTGTCAAAGTAACAATCTTTGTACCTTGGGTCCAAAATGGTTGACAGGTAGTAAAGCAGTTCACAGAAAGCTGACGTGAAGCGCTTATTAACTGCTTCCAATAAGGTGACCTTTGCAGTGCAGACTCCAGCATCTGTGTCCATGTTCTTGCTTACTAAACGCTTTAGTGCCACAACGGAGGGTATCACATCTGCAGTAGAAGCCGATTGTGAACTTATTTCTCACGTCAGCTGTTCAAATGGGCCCAACAGTGTGGTCAAGTTTTCGATAAGACTCCATTGCTTCACAGTCAATGACACGGGGAGCTCGTGATCTGCCCCATACACTTCGAGCACACGTTTCTGTTCCAGTAAGCTTCTCATCATGTACAGAGTACTATTCCAATGAGTTGTGACATCTTGTTGGAGGGTCTTGTTAAGCAAACCCATCTCTATCTGGATGTCTCGCAGTCGTGATGTAGCGAGCTGTGAATGCTTGAAATGTCCCACTAAACGTCTTCCCATAGCAACACAGTCAGAGACGCTACGCTGGCTAACAAGTCCATCGTGTATAACTAACTGAAGTTTGTGTGCCATGCAACCAAGGCTTTTAATACCACATTCGTCAATTCATTTTTGCATATTGGCGGAGTTGTCACGAAGGACTACGTGCACTTTCTCTTTAGAAATGTTCCACTGAGCCAACATGTCGACAAACGCAGCAGCAATTGCAGCGCCTGTGTTAGAGCCTGTGAATTTGTGGGCATGCAACACAGCTCGTTTTAGTTTGAAATTCTCATCAATCCACTGAGCTGTGAGACTTAACATACTTATTTGATTGACAGTGGAGCTCCAGATGTCCGTCATAAAGCTGATAGCAGTCACATTTCCATCCAACTGCTCACGAATGCGTGCAGCAACAACCTTGTATAATTCAGGTAGTCCAGTGTCGAAAAAAAAAGGCAATTCGGTATGCTGTAGCAGGGCTCAATGTGTTCCATGATCCAACGAAACCATGTGTTCCCTAATATAGAGAAAGGCTGGTCGTCCAGCGCAATCATTTCGGTTATCCTCTTTGTTATAGAAATGGCTTTCGCTGAATCTTTGCTGAATTTCTTTGTTTTCTCCAGTGCTTGTGCAATCGTTCCCTGTTTAGCGGTAGCTCCAGGCTTGCTAACAGCTTGTTGCTGGTATTCATTGTACACCGATGGGTGTTTATTTTTCAAATCTGTTCTTAAATTTGTGGTATTGAAAGACCTCACGTGCTCACCACCTCGCATAACTTCACCTTTGCATGAATTGCATATTGCTTTTCGACCGTCTTTTTGGGATACCGCAAAATACTCCCAGACTGCTGTCATGTTGGCTATAGCGTTGACCTGCCATTGAACTTTAACGCGCGCATGCACGAATTGGAGCATCTCCAGCTGCGTTCAGGGACTGTTTGGAATCCCGCAGTCACACAAACCAAACAATATGACATCTGCGAACATTTTTACTCATTGGACCGATGCCCATATAAGAAAAATTACATATATCGGCCGATAATATCTGCCATGCCGATTTATCCTCCATCCCTACAAGAAAGGGCACCGTGTTGCTACAGATAACACACTACTGGCAGCTGCAATTCAACAAAACCACAATATTAAATTAATTTACTTAAAACATCACAATATGATCCCTGGAAAACCAAAACCATTATTACATCGTTTGGGTTTGTTTTTTCATAAAGAGCTATGGGGGGAAATTAATATAATAGTTGCATTGGGAACCAACCTCAAGCAGGCTCCGTGCACAATGACTGGCTTATAGGTAATTTTTCATTTAATTCACGTGACATCCTGAATCGTTTTAAAAATTTAACGTACTTCACATCGTGTGTGTGGTGAAAGTCATCCTGATGGAAATACAGAAGACATATTTACGACATAACAATGATCAACATTGAGCTATGATTGAGGTCAATCCAGCAGCTAGACGGTGCCTTTTGGATTTGATTCACACATTGTAAAACAAAACAGCTACGAGTCGACAAACGTTTTTTTCAGTCAGGTTTGAGTGGCTGATGTCATTCAAGAAGTTGCTGGCTTGCTGCAGTTTATCAAAATACCTCATGGTAGAGGTCAACCAAATTCTCAGGTCAGTCTCACGATGGCCTGGTGTAAAAAAAAAAACACTACGGTTTATTTTTGTTATTTTGCTGTTTACAGAAGTTCTGAGAAAAGTAATTTGCACAAAGGCCTCATGCTGCTACAGTGCGCAAACATGTACGTGTTAAGATTGTTTTTACTGTTATATATTGAAAGGTTCTACATTGTTTCCTATACATTTTAATATGTTTTGTTTTGCTAATAAATATTTCTTTTTGATTAGGACCTGTGTAACATTTTTATTGTGTCATTTATATCAAGTAAATAAAGGTCAAAAAAGGAATATCAGCCTCAAACAAAAAACAAATTTTTAATAAAATAAAATCAGCAGCACTTATTGGGTATCGGCTAGACTAATGTCAAAATAATCGGTATCAGCTTTAAAAAACCTGTATCGGTTGATCTCTACCTCATGGTGTGTAGGTCACTCTCTGACTGCCACAGCACCGTTGCCATGGTTGTTTTGGACACGTGGTGAGTGCCTTCTGGCTATTTATACTACTTTGCACATGTATTTATGGGCAGGGACCAGGCGGTTCAAGCGACCCTGGCAGCTGTGCCCAAGTTACCGTAAAATGGGATGTATGATGGCTACGTGTGCAGTGACATGTCTAGGCACGGTTTTGTACATCTGAATGTTTTTGTGTGTTGCAAGTTTCACAATTTCACCTTACCGCCAACTTTTAGTATGAAACCTGTGCACTCTTTTGTACATGAGGCCCCTGGACCTTAGTTGGATTCAACAGCTTTCTAATTTTGGTAATGCAAGCTGTCTTTAAAACATTAATTGTGAAGCAATTTAAAGGTCTAATGTTATGTTTTTATAGTGCTGATAATGATGTCCAGAATCTGTAACAGTTTAACCAACCAAATCCTTCACCGACTCCTGAAATGGAGCCAATTTACTTCCCTACAAAGGTTTAGACAGATTCAAAATCTGCCGTGCTTGTTGTTCTGGGTTTTATTTCATGTTTCAGCTTCAGACAATACAGTTTACAAATGAAGGCTACATCATATGTTTGCTTAAGCATCCTAGCAACAGATTCAGATCTCACATCAGCTTGGTGCCACTGATAAACCCAAAGTGAGCTTTTGCCTTTTGTTTTCTGCTTCCTCCATGATATTTTGACACCTCCAGATCCTCACATGAAGGACTTCTTCCCTCTTTCCAAGAACATAATAGCAGGAAAGACCTGTGCATTTCATAGAAAGATAAAGGCGAGAGATTCTGTAGCTTTTGAATCAGGCCCCACTTCCCTGAACAGCACAGCTGGACACTGCTAAGAAAGATGCAGCCTTTAAAAATTTTCATGAAGAACAAATTCTGTACATTCCTAGCCTATGCAGTACATGTATGTAGCTAATATACTGCCCCCTGCTTGTTAGATGTTAGGAAAATGCATAAATCCCGTAAAAATACATGAGATCCATTTTAATAGACAACATCATCAAAATATAGGTGCTGGGATAAAAATTTGAAAACTTTCTTTGCCACATTTTTTTTACCTTCATACTCAAAAGTATTTTCCTCACTAACAAATATGTGACCTAAAATTGTCAGTAAAATGAGGAACAGCTGTTCAAGATGAGTTTGTCGGATATTTAGTGATAAGAGAAACAGATTTGTTATCTGTCATGGAAATCAACGCAAAACTACACAGTTCATACGGCCTAAATCCTTTTCTTTAAATTTTGACCAGCTACAAAACCTTTAAACTGACAAAAACAAATGGTTACGTTTTTGGAAACTTGTTAGACCTAGATTGTAACACAAGCGATCTACTGTAGCCACACAAGCACACCCACTAGCAGGAAAAACAAGCGCACCCCAACTAAGGCTGTGACCTCACAGTCGAGATGGGCAATATATATCGCCGACGATAGTATTGTAAATGTTGCTTTGACGATGTGCAGTTTTACGTTATTGAGTATTCATACTGTCTCGAAAAGACAACAAATGGAGGGTGCATACACGGTAAAGGAGAGGTGCATTAATATTCTCATTCAAAGAATGCTTGCCTCAGAAGCCAATCAGCGGACAGGATTCAGTCCCGTGACTCACAGCAACCAAAAGAGAACAATCTTCTCACATGGAGGAAATATGCAGCAATATTCTGTCTCAGCTGATGATTTAATAGCAAGACGTGGGTCCACGTCCCTTGCCTGGAAATGGTTCGGTTTTGACAAGACTGACGTTGGTCAAAATAGTGCTATATGCAAGATATGCCGAAAAGCGGTCACCGTGAAGAGCAGTTCAACAACAAATCTGTTCCACCACTTGCAAACGAACCTCACAAAAGAGTATGAGGACTACGTAAAATTTCACGACTCTACGAGCATTACTACGGCCAAAGAAAAGACAAGTAATTCAGCACAACACACTTAGCAAATATAAATATGGCCATTGTTGGGCAATGTTTTGTAGAAGGCCATAATATGTTTGTGTGCATGTTTTGCAGAAGATGTATGAAGCACTTGAAAAATAAACAAGAGCTATTGTTCTGAAACACTGTGTTTATCCATAGATGTCCTGGTAGGCAAGTATGGTTTGACAGCAATTTTCGTTAAAAAAAAGAAAGAAAGAGGATATCGTCAGATTATCGTTATCGGAAAATGTAAAAAAAAATTAGAGATATTTTTTTTGTCCATATTGCTCGCCCCTTCCTCACAGGTAGACACTGAAACGGTTGCTAGGCGATGGTACTGCTCCAGTCTCAGAGAGAGCAAAAAAAATCCACACGCAGGAAGACAGAGTTGCAAATGCATTTTTAAACCGTACAGAGAACATGCAAACATGCAGATGTGTTAACAAAAACGGAAAAAACATCGACTGGTTTCAATGGATCGTTGTCGTGTAAAAAGGGCCTTAAACTCCAGACACCCAATAACAGAAGTAGAATTGCAGACCAAACTAATTCATCACAGATCAACTGTGCTGCAAAGAGATTTGATTGTTTTGGCCTACTTCCTATATCCTGCAGCACTGAAAGCCAGTCTTTGCTTCTGTACTTGTCCCATTATCAATTTTGATGGCCTTAAAATCTAATAAAACAAACAAAACACTTAAAACTCTTTTCTGAAACACGTTTAGACCTAAATATGTCTTACAGCACACTGCAACACTATTTAAATAAATTCCACTGTTAATAATAGCTTTGAAATATAATATTTTGTCCAATAAATTGTTTTCAGTTTTATGTAAAACAGCTGAGATGCATCTTTTAAATCAAGAGTTGTGCCAGTAGTATTATTTTCACCTCCATTTGAATGTTGGTGGTGCTTTCACACTCGTGGTAGCATGAGACGGACTCTACAACCCACACAAGTGGCTCAGGTAGTGCAGCTCATCCAGGATGGCACATTAATGCGAGCTGTGGCAAGAAGGTTTGCTGTGTCTGTCAGCGTAGTGTCCAGAGCCTGGAGGCGCTACCAGGAGACAGGCCAGTACACCAGGAGACGTGGAGGAGGCCGTAGGAGGGCAACAACCCAGCAGCAGGACCGCTACCTCCGTCTTTGTGCAAGGAGGAACAGGAGGAGCACTGCCAGAGTCCTGCAAAATGACCTCCAGCAGGCCACAAATGTGCATGTGTCTGCACAAACGGCTAGAGACCGACTCCATGAGGATGGTATGAGGGCCCGACGTCCACAAATGGGGGTTGTGCTCACAGCCCAACACCGTGCAGGACGCTTGGCATTTACCAGAGAACACCAAGATTGGCAAATTCACCACTGGCGCCCTGTGCTCTTCACAGATGAAAGCAGGTTCACACTGAGCACATGTGACAGACGTGACAGAGTCTGGAGACACCGTGGAGAGCGATCTGCTGCCTGCAACATCCTTCAGCATGACCGGTTTGGCAGTGGGTCAGTAATGGTGTGGGGTAGCATTTCTTTGGAGGGCCGCATGAGTTGGCAGATGCTTTAGTCCATGTCTGGGAGGAGATCCCTCAGGAGACCATCCTCCGTCTCATCAGGAGCATGCCCAGGCTTTGTAGGGAGGTCATACAGGCACGTGGAGGCCACACACAATACTGAGCCTCATTTTGACTTGTTTCAAGGACATTACATCAAAGTTGGATCATCCTGTAGTGTGTTTTTCCACATTAATTTTGTGTGTGACTCCAAATTCAGGCCTCCATTGGTTAATAAATTTGATTTCCATTGATGATTTTTGTGGGATTTTGTTGTCAGCACATTCAACTTTGTACAAAACAAAGTATTCAATGAGAATATTTCATTCATTCAGATCTAGGATGTGTTATTTGAGTGTTCCCTTTATTTTTTAGCAGTGTATTTGGTACATTAGCTGAAAGTCCTTTTTAGTGCTTCATTTACATGGAAAACTCCGTTTCTCAGCAAACTTGTATCTGTTTCCAAGCCCAACTTACCACTAACAAATATGGCGGACGCGGGTCGTTTCTACCGAGAGACAAACCATTTACTGTTTAACGTCTATGGGGTCATTTGGGCTTGAAGAAGTTAATCTTTTAGTCACCTAAAATGTTCTTAAACTGTAACTGACATGAAAACATACCAACCTAATTTATGCAGCAGAACTCTGGGGTTGAAACCAGCCTCCAGGATGTTTTGATGCAGGTTAAATTCTTTGTCCTCTTTTTTAACTGTTTCGGAAATCTCTCCCACTGCTGCACAATGCCTCCGTTTGAGCTGCTGTCTCCACATCTCTGTAGTCAGCTTCTCTTCAGATGTTCCTGTAACAGTTACTGAGCAGTTAGAGCTCAGCTTACATCCAGACTCAAGTGAAGCAAAGTTACATGACTTTGTTCTCTTCAGCACGTACCAAACTTTTGCTTCTTCTTCTGGTGTTTAGTGGCGATTTGTAAAAAACCGAAGGTGGGCATTACCGCCATCAACTGGTATGGAGTGGGATTCATCATAGATTAATATCTAGATTGTATAAAGAAATGGAGTAACTTTGGGTTAAGCTCTCTGCCTAGTTATTTATTGAATCATTACTTTTGTAAAATGAGTCAGGCAAATTTTGCGTTTCTGTTTTGGAAATTAATTCAAATGCTTTTACCGTTTTTATCTAACTTTCCTGTTTTCTTTGTATTTACCTGCAGTTTACTACTAAAAATAAAAGCAGAAATAAATATATTTTGTTTTTGCTTTTCCTTAGACGTGCATTTTCATCAAGAAATTTATATATTTTCTTTTTCCTTTTCCTTACACATGCCTTTGTTCTTTTTACATTTCCTCGTCTCTCTTTTTCCTTTACCGTATGCGTTTCTCCCTTATTGTGCAAATGAGGAGGGCTGCCTTCTCTCCAGCTCTTCTATTATTGGTCAATAAACAGGAAGGAGGAGGATCCATGTGCAGGCCGAGGGTGTGTCCCAATTCAGGGGCTGGATCCTTCCAATTCCGTACTTCTAGGCTGATTACGTCACAGTGCGGCGCGGAAGGTCTGTCAAATGCGGCCAACAAATGTGTCCTCCTTTTGCCCGATTAGAAAGATGGAGTATCCTTCGCGGTCCATCTTTTCCCATGATTCATTGCGGGTCGAAGCGGTTTGGTCAGCGCCATAGAAAGAGAGAGTTACGACACTCCCATTGGCTTCTATAGAAAGAATAAAATGCGGAAGTCACGTGGGTCATGGAGCTGCTAATAGTTCCAAACACCAGCAGCTCCAGCATTGGACGTAATTCATTCTCAGTGCTTTGTAAGGATTTTTTACGGTATGTTGATGAAAATACATTATCTTGGTATTGTGAAGCTTTAGATGACTGTTCTGTATCGCAGTTTAGCAATTATATTTTATATCGCCAGGTGTAGTTAATTAAGCATGTTAACTCGTGTTAGGAATAACCTTTATTAATATGCTCATAGCCGTTTTTCCCATTTATACTATAGTGAAATAAAGTATAAGTTCTAATGTTTTCCTTTGTTACAATAGGATAAGAATGCTCATAGACATACAGTCCAAGGATAAATGGCCCAAGGATTGTCATAAATGACCTGAAGCTGGAGCACTGGGGTAGATAGTGGAGCAGCTGATATTAGTGGTTTGTTTAGAAAGCTACAGCAAACTTAGATTAAGTATGGACACCCGCTACTACACAATCTAACAGATAGACACCATAGTGACACATAGTCTACTGATAATCACTGAGGGAGAGCACATCCATTGCATTGGATTGCCAGATATAAAACTGTACGTGACCTTCTATCGGGGCTCTTCGTCATGCTCTAACAGACGGCGACGGTCCGAGACGGGAGCCTCAGCGCTGATCTCTGTAATCATTCCTCTGCCTTAACTTAGAATAAAAAGAGCTAAAAGCTAGAAACTGGTTAAGAGTCGTTCTTTTAAGAGTCTTTAGATAGAGTGTGTGATCCCTTCATGGGGAACAAGTACCGGTGGAGCTCCGAGGCGTCTGACCACCAATAGGGTGCGGTAGCTCGGACACTCGCTTGTTGTATTTTAACTGCAGCTCATTGCAAGCATGGCGGATTTAGACAGGTCTATCTCATTGTGTCTGATTCAGCATTTTAAAATGTCCATTACAGCTTACATTCTTAACGTTGATAACTTTCTAATTTTTATTGTAATTCCAGCTACTGAACTAGCACATCTTGAAAAATACTGTTAGATTGACATGGTTAATTTAGTTAAAGTTATAGATTGTTTGTCAACGACGGCCACATAAATGGGGACATTATCATTAAACATGATTGTGAAGATGAGTTATTTTTTATTATTCTTTTCTAGGTAAACCACGAGAATGGCTTAAGTGAACTGCTGAACCATGTTGCACACAAAACACCACAAAGGTAACAAGATCTCATTTTTCTGTCCTTAAAAATAACAAGAGCTGAATCAAGATGTTTGAACTAAATGATTTTAAGACTTTCACAAAGTTGGTAATTACAGCTGGAGTGTTAACATTTGTTTTATGTTATTAGTTTTGCATTTGCTAGTCATGGGTGAAGTTGAAGTAGATATTAGAATCTATCTCAAGACAGAACAATAAATTAAGAATTATTACTGGAACATATCAGCATCAATATACAGAACAGTAACAAAAAATACTTTTAAGCAATCAAAGGTAACACTGCTGTATTCTCGTTGATTTGAGTGCTGGAGCTGACTGGTTGATGGGGAGGCTGTCAAAAAAATCTAATCAAAGTGATCAGAAATTATATATATATATATAGAGAGAGAGAGAGATAAATATTATATATATATAGAGAGAGATAAATATAAAATATAGAGCAAACTGTATAAATGGTAGTGCAAGTATTTCTTTATTAAAGCTAGTTTTGCATTTTACATATCTTACAATAAATAGTTTGGTCATTTATTTTTGCACAATTCACAGTTGTCATCTAATACGAATTTAACTATAGTTTCAATTAAATGAACATTTTAGTCCATGAATTACAATTTTACAACAGTTGTCAGACTACAGGCACAATCAACTCTGTTATAGATACAAGAACTCAGTTTGCATGGCAGGAAAAAATAGAATAATTATGTCTTCAACAAAAATTAAGAATTCATCCCAGGTCTTCAGTCATATTTTCATACAGCTACATGTTTTCCTCATTCATTTAAAAATGATTTAATTTTTAAATAAAAATTGAATTCTGCTCATTTTCCATCTGTAATATTTGGATATTTTTTTTGAAATACATAGGCAATAGATCTTTCCACGTAGTACAGGATGTAGATCTGAAGGTAAGTTTGATCAGAGCTCTTTACTGCTGTCAGAGAATACAGTTATAGCATTCCCATGCTAGCATGCGGAGGAGATCAGAAAGAGCATTTATAATAGGTATTGTTACTTCTGTTTGGATTTTCCAATTATGATTTAGTAACCAGTAATCAGTTCATTATTATTTAATTACCAAAAGTCGCAGGAAAGAGTGAAAAAAGTCGCTTTTTGAGTTATGTCGCGCCTGACGCCGTTCAAACTGACTGACACCGCTGAGATGTTTGGAACTATTGAGAGCTAAGTGAACCACGTGACCACCTATCGGCGAGTTCAAAGAGTGTCGTAATTCTCTCTTTCTATGGCGCTGGGTTTGGTCAAGCAGGGGCAGCCATGGCGGACCACAGTGGCAAAAGCTGTGAGTAAAAAGTGAAAAATTACACTTTCTGTGACACAAATGAACTTTTACAATGTTTTTAGTGCGGGAATATAACTGTGTAGACGTGAAATATCTGCTTGATTTATCAAGACATTGCTTAATTTCAAACGTGCTCCAACGTGTTCGCAGCTTTCCGCTCCTGCCGTAGTAACTGCCGGCTTGCCTCACCAGCCCTACCGGCGGTGAAGCAAGCTAGCCCGGAGAGATCTGAGCGGACTCCGGGCACTGAGCTTCCGCTGGCAGTAATCACAGTAAACGTTAAACACAAGTGATTTCTAACAGTTTGTTTTAGTATTATTTTAATGTATTGTGTCTTTTGTTCATGTAAGTCCATTTGACATTACAGGCAGGGGTGAAAGTGAACCGGTACGGTCCGGTACTGCGTACCACTAAAAGATTCTGCGCCGGTCACAGTACCAGGAAGAGGGAAGAATGGCTGTCTGCTATGAAGCCGTCATCCAGAACCAGTTACGGCTACAAAAATTCACGAGCACACAAAGACGATCAGATCTGCTACCAATAGCCAGTCTAAAACACGACTTATCTATTTATAAATATAGCTTTTTTCCCTGCATTCCAAATAGTTTCTGAACTGTTCTGCTATGCTGGAGCCTCAATGCTCTTGCTTTGCTTCTCTCTCCTCGGAGCTCGAGGCTGTTGTGAACGGCCAGCCTTTAAAACGAGCACCGCTACGTTTAATGTCTGTCTGTTCGCTGCTAAATACCCCAGTTAAAAGCAAAGGGAGAGAAACTAGTTGTGTTTCATGTTATTTTGCTGAATTACAACAACACAGTACAGCTCGAAAACATCACTTATGACCAGAGATTTCACAGACACTACACGAGAGCGCATGCGCGCTTACCTCCAAAACAGAGCGGTTGCCAAGGAGATCAACGCTTTCGATTTAATGGACTGGGAGATTTTACACAGGTGGTGCGCAGACATAAAAACCGCCGCTTGCATTAGGACAGGGCGAACAATAAATCACTTACCATCTACAGACTTTTGAATAAAAACTGTGAAAACAATCGAACTGTCAAATTTTTAATTTAAATGAAATCAGAACTTGACCACAATGCAGAGAACAAAAACTTGTTTGTTCAAAAGAAAAGACGGAAACTGAAGATGAAAAGTCATGCATCAGAAAATGGGTTATCACTGTTTCATACATGGCAGTTCTTTAACAATTGAAATCTATAAATATATAGATTCTACATTGTCAAGTGATTCTAATTTCTGCCTGATACAGACAGCCTACAGTAAAGTAGAATATTGATACATTTTAATTAGTTTGAGTTTGGACTTTGCTGAGAGAGAGAGAGATCTCGAGGGGGCCACAGATGAGAGTAACAATTAACACAAACACACACATTATATATTTAATGTGCATGCATATATGCCCCCAGTACCTGCCCAGCCCCCCCCTCTAGCTCCATCCCTAAGTACCAGCAAGAATTTAAAACTACTTTCACCCCTGATTACAGGTGATATTAAAGTTAACCTGAATAAATGGACAATTTTATGTAATTTTACCGTATCGTTGGAGAGTATGATTGAGAATAAATAAGCTTTTAAATATTCATTTTTGATGAAGAAATGTGCTATGTGTTTTTAAAAGTGTTTTTATAATTCAGCTAGCATTATAATTTGTGATTCCAGGTACAGCTGAAGAGAAATACACTTTCAAATGCAAGCAAATCTCAGTAAAAAAGTTAAAAGTTTGAAAGAGCTTGTTTTAGGCATTTGCATAGAAATATTTTATTATGTTCTGCAAATTAAGACAAATGTAAAATTAAAAAAGGCTTTTTTTTTACACCGATATTAAGCCAAATGGGTTTTTTTGTTGTTTAGGGACAAAGGAGCAGACTTTCATAAATATCTATCCTGTGATTAACATACTTCTTTTGGTTTTCCCTCTTTCCTCTTGCTTGTTTAGGACAATTCTGGAGAAGATGGGCCAAGGGGGGAAGGTCACCCCCTTGCAGGCCAAAAAAAAAGTGGGACAATATGAAAAGGAACTATAAAGTATGTTCAGAAGTTCTCATGTCACACACAAATAAAAAAATATTTCTAAAAGTCTTATTGGTTTCTCTGTTTAGTCAACTCTTTTTTTCTTCCTTCTAACTTTAGGATTCTAAGTATCCAGGGTCAGGAGAGGTAGTCAGTGAAAAGCCCACTGCTGCTACTTGGCCCTGGTTTGTCCTTATGGATGAGGTGTTGGGACAGAGGCCTTCCACAACACCTCCTCTCATAATTGCCTCCATCCATGAGGACAATCCAGGGCCAAGCGGACCAGCTGGAGAAGGAAGACAGTGAGCCAGCAGGAAGGGGTCAGAAAAGAAACGGGGACAGATATGAGGAGATGATGGAGTTGATCAGGGAGGACATGAGGGTACAGAGAGAACCAGAAGAGAGGAGGGCACAGAGAATGGACAGACTGTTTTCCAAAGAATGGCACCAAAATAAGGTGCTACACAAGAGATAAATAAATACGTTTTGTTCAGATAGTTTCTTAAAGTTTTAAGCTGTTCTAATAAATTTCGAAATTGTTTTTGTCACCAATGTCTTTTATTTCCATTTGACCTAACAATACATCGTCATTTAAATTTGTAAACACAAAGTTTATTTTGAAAATTACAAATAGCATTTTAAACAGAATGTGGAAAAAAAGAACATTCAAACAGATCAAGATTACAAGACACAAAAGGCATAAAATAAAACTATGTACAAGTATTTACAATGGCAACAGCAGGATCAACCTGCTGGGATGGCTCGCAGTGGGCCCCAAAAAAATTTCCCTTATTTCAAATCCAAAACTTGACAGGTATGGCTCTGCCGCTGCTCTGAAATGAGCTGTCTCCACTGTGGCCCTGTGTGATGCGCTCAGTGTAACCTTCCCGGTAATTAACGAGGCAGGCCAACACTCCTGGACTGAACAGCCGTTCTGGACTTCTCCAGAATGGACAAATTGCCAGTCCGCCTGAGCCTGTGCGCGTAGTTGTGCAGTCGGGGTACCGCGTGTGCGCAAATAACCACTTTTTGTCTTCTTTTCCTTTAGACTCATTGGCAGGTTAGGTGGAGCGGGCAGTGATTATGTGGAACACAACAGAAACAAATCTGATTGTTTTAAATAAAAATGTGAAGTCTGTCATTTTGGGGCTTAATGCATCTTTTGAGAGACATGAACTCCTAAATGTCTTCTTTCGTGAGATTTGGGGCTGTTCTGAAAACATCTGGAGCTTCAGCCCCAGAGGTCCAGGTGTTAGGCCTAACAAAGCACCCGGGTACCACTGTATTTAGGAGCTAGTGTTTGCACCGCCATTCAGTGTGTCTGTGAGCACAGGCTTGTGTGAGCGGCTTAGAAAACAAATTATCAGCTAACTTGACAATACATATATATTTACCTCATTTTAATTTTTTTCTCTTTTTATAAGGGGTTGCTGTTGACCAACAGTGAAAAATCGTTGTCTGTCTACTTTTTTGAGAGTACAACCACTCTCACCAGTGACTGAATCAACAGTACAGCAAACAGTGAACGCTTGGTGGAGAAAGCGGGTTGGGCGATACCAAGATTTGGTATTCCCGCCCCCTCGGATGTACTTATAAATATACTTATATATAGTTGCCTTCTTAACCATCCTATCTGCCATCTTATTTACTTTTATTCCAATATGTGCTGGTATCCATATAAATGCTATTGTTATATCCATCTTTTGTATTGTGAATAATGTCCGCTGTATTTCTAATAAAATGTCTGGCCGGCTGTCTGAATGATTATGTTTTAACCTCAATAATACGGAGCTTGAATTTAACCAAATTATTGTTTTTAATGGTTTTATGTCCTCCACTTACTGTACTGCTAACAAAACTGCTAACATCTCTCCTCTGTATACAGATGAACTTCTTCTGGGGTTTTTTTAGTGTTTGGCAAGTAACTTTGAGGTGTACATTACCACCACCGACTGGTATGGAGTGTGGTTCTTCATGGTTTTAAATTTACTTATTTACTATTACAATAATCAAATTCTATTTATCAATTTGGTTTCCTTAAAAAAATCTAACTATGATTTGTATATGTCTGCTCCATAAACGCTTTTGCAATGTGTCTATCTAATAAAAATTTTCTTTAATGCCTACAAATTCTCTCCTCATAAATTTTCTTTCTTGTTCGTATTTCTGACACTTCAATATAACATGTTCTATTGTTTCCTCCTCTCCACAATAGTCACATTGTCCAGTATTATGTTTCTGTATTGAACGATGTAGAATTAAGTCCTGTATGTCCGAATCTTAATCTTGTAATCAATCTTTACTCTTTTCTGCTCCTTCTTGCAGTTCTTACTTCTCCTACTATCTTTTTGATTCTATAAAACCACCTGCCTTTCCTTTCATCATCCCACCTTTTTTGCCACTCTTGATTTTCTTTTTAATGAAATTTCTTGCCTCGGACCTACTAATATTAATTATAAAGCTAAAGTGGTTCTGTGTCGCCTTCTTTGCCATCCTGTCTGCCATCTCATTACCTCCAACTCCTATGTGTGCTGGTACCAATAAAAATAATACTGTCAATCCCATCCTCTGTTTTCTGAATAAAGTATGCAATATTTCCAACAAAATGTCTGGCCTACAATCTAAATTATGTTTTAAACTTAATAATGCTGAGCTTGAGACTGAACAAATTATTGTTTTTAATGGTTTTATATCTTCCACCCACCGCACTGCTAACAATATTGCTAATAATTCTCCTGAATATACTGATAATCCATTTGTAATTCTTTTTCCTATTTTTATTTTAAAATCTGGTATTACAAAAGCTACTCCTATTTTTTCATCTGTGCTTGATGCCTCTGTGTAAATCTGAACATATCGATAATAATTGTTTATATATTCTTGTATTTTACTTAAATCTAGAATACATTTTGGATTCTTTTTCTTTTCCATTAATGTTATGTCTACTACTGCTTCTGGTAATAGCCATGGTGGTATTACTGGTAAAAGGTAATATTGAACTTATTTCTATATTATGCGTTTGAAATTCTTCTGCTATTTCAGTGATAATTCAACCAAAACTTTTAGTTTGATTTTTGTTCCCTTTTCCAGGCATGGTTTTAAAACGGGATGATCCGGATTATTGCCTTGTAAATTTAGCCATTAATTTATTGCTATGTGTTTCCTTCTTAGATCTAATGGCATCTCTCCCATCTGTACCTGAAGTTCTGCTATTGATTTTAATTTTATTTATTCTTCATTTTTATTTGTTCTGATTGCTCCTGTACACATTCTTAAAGCTTGATGTTGTATATTGTCTAGTTTTACAAGATGTGTATTTGCTGCCGATCCATAAATTAAACTTCCATAATCAATATTTGAATATTTAATCCTGTATAAATTCTTTTTACCCCTCCTTGAACCGCCACCTTAACATGGTGGAGGGGTTTCAGTGCTCGAATGATCCTAGAGGCTATGTTTTCTGGGGCTTAAATGCCCCTGGTAGGGTCTCCCATGGCAAACAGACTCTGGGTGACGGGTCATACAAAGAGCGGTTCAAGACAACCTCATGAGGACCAGTACATCGAAGCATGTGACGTCGCCCGGTACGGCGGAGCCGGGGTCCCACCCTGGAGCCAGGCCTGGGGTCGGGACTCATCGTAGAGCGCCTGGTGGCTGGGTTGCTACTCTGGAGTGGCCCATGGGGAGAGGCGGCGGGCTGGGGTGGGTTTGCTTGTTGCCCCCCAGCTCAGGTGTCTTGTGTTGGGGTTTACCCCAGTGGATGAGAGGATCGCATCCCTGCGCCTTCAGGTTGGGGACAGGTCTCTGTCGTTTTGGCCTATGGGCTAAGCGGTAGTGCGGAGTTCCTGGCCTTCTTGGCGTCCCTGTCGGGGGTGCTAGATGTTGCCCCTCCCAGGGACAACATTATTCTGCTGGGGGACTACAACGCCCACGTGGGAAACGACAGTGACACCTGGAGAGGCGTGATCGGGAGGAATGGCCTCTCCAATCTGAATCTGAGTGGTGTTTCGTTATTGGACTTCTGTGCTAGTCACGGATTGTCAATAATGAACACCATGTTCAAGCATAAGGGTGTCCATCAGTGCACTTGGCACCAGGACACCCTAGGCAGGAGATCGATGATCGACTTTGTTGTCGTGTCGTCAGACCTTTGGCTGCATGTTTTGGACACTCAGGTGAAGAGGGGCTGAGCTGTCCAATGATCACCACCTGGTGGTGAGTTGGATCCGCTGGAAGAGGAGAAAGCCAGACAGACTTGGCAGGCCCAAGCGCATAATGAGGGTCTGCTGGGAACATCTAGCAGAGCCCTCGGCCAGGGATGTATTCAACTCCCACCTCCGGGAGAGCTTTGACCAGATTCCGGGGGATGTTGGAGAGATAGAGTCTGAGTGGACCATGTTCTCCCGATCTATTGTCGATGCTGTCACGGCGGCAATCCCTGAACCAGGTGGTGGACACTGGCAGTAAGGGACGCTGTCAAGCTGAAGAAGGTTTCCTATTGGCTGTGGTTGGCTTGTGGGACTCCTGAGGCGGCTGGTGAGTACCGTGAGGCCAAACGTGCCAGGGCCCGGGCTGTGGCAGAGGCAAAAACTCGCGCCTGGGAGGAGTTTGGTGAGGCCATGGAGAAGGACTAGCGCTTGGCCTTGAAGCGATTCTGGCAAATATCCAGCGCCTGAGGAGGGGGAAGCAGTGCTTTGCCAACACTGTTTACAATGGGGGTGGGAGGCTGCTGACCACAACTGGGGACATTATCAGGCGGTGGAAGGAGTACTTCGAGGATCTCCTCAATCCTGCCATCACGCATTCCCTGGTGGCAACAGAGGCTGGGGACTCAGGGTTAGACTCTTTCATCACCCATCCTGTTGTCACCAAGGTGGTTAAAAAGTCTGTGGTGGCAGGGCTGGCAGTACCTCAAGTCTCTGGATGTTGTGGGGCTGTCATGGTTGACACACCTTTTCAACATTGCGTGGCGGTCTGGGACAGTCCCTCTGGACTGGCAGTCTGGGGTGGTGGTCCCCCTTCATAAGAAAGGTGACCGGAGGGTGTGTTCCAACTACAGGGGATCACACTCCTCAGCCTCCCAGGTAAGGCCTACGCCACGGTATTGGAGAGGAGAGTCCGGCCGATAGTTGACGTCCCAGCCATGGAACACTGGACCAGCTCTATACCCTCTACAGGGTACTGGAGGGTTCATGTGAGTTTGCCCAACCAGTCCACATGTGTTTTGTTGACTTGGAGAAGGAATTCGACTGTGTCCCTCGTGGTGCCCTGAGGGGGGTGCTCCAGGAGTATGGAATCGTGGGCCCTTTATTAGGGGCCATCCGGTGTCTGTACAAGCGGAGCAGGAGTTTGGTCCGCATTGCCGGCATTAAGTCTGATCTGTTCCTGGTGCATGTTGGACTCCGGCAGGGCTGCCTTTTTGTCACTGGTCCTGTTCATAACTTTTATGGACAGGATGCATGAAGTTTGCATGTTCTCCCCGTGCATGCGTGGGTTCTCACCGGGTACTCCGGCTTCCTCCCACAGTCCAAAGACATGCCTGTTAGGTTAATTGGTCACTCTAAATTGCCCTTAGGTGTATGAATGAGTGTGTGCTTGGTTGTTTGTGTGTTGCCCTGCGATGGACTGGCGACCTGTCCAGGGTGTACCCCGCCTCTCGCCCATAGACTGCTGGAGATAGGCACCAGCTCCCCCGCGACCCACTATGGAATAAGTGGTAGAAAATGACTGACTGAACATTTTTCCAGTATACCCAATTTACTTAATTTAATTAATAATCCTTCAACCCACATCATGTCATAAGCATTTTCTATATCAAAAAATACAGCTACTACATTTTCTTTGTTTATTTGTGCTCTCCTTATTTCATGTTCTAAACATAATGTCATTAGTGCCTCTCCCTTTTCGAAAACCATTTTGATATCTAGATAAATAACCATTAATATTTAAATAATATGTTAATCTATTATTAATCATTCTTTCCATTATTTTACATATATTTGATGTTAATGCCTATAATTTTTTATAGTGATAGTAATTTAGTATTTTTTTCTGGCTTAGCTATTCGAATAATTATTGCTTCCTTCCAGCTCTGTAGCAGCTCTCCTTCCTCCTGAATATTATTGCATAATTCTAATATTTTGTCTTTTGCTTTGTCATTGAGATGTTCTATCATTGCATGGTAAATGTGATCTTTTCCAGGTGATGTATTTTTTTGTTTTCCTGGTAACAAAGTTCAACTCTCCCTTTGTAAATGGTTCTTTATTAAATTATTTATATCTACATTTTGCATATTTTGCATTAAGTCTTTATATTTCAGGTTTGTGACTTCCCTACCTTTCCTTCCCTCATCACTAATATTACTGGAAATATTAATTTTACTAAATGTTTTAGCTAATATTTCAGCTTTTTCTTCATCTTCTATTATAGTTGTATCATCTATTTTTTAAATAGGATATCCATATTCTTTTTTAATACTATTAATTCTTTTGTTTTCCAAATTTTGTCAATCTTTGTTTCTTTCCCTACGGTATTACAAAGGTTTCTCCAATATTCTCTTTTTGCATTCTTAATTATCTTCCTCAGCTTTGCTTGCTTTCTTTTGTACTCAATTAGATTCTGATAAACTGGGTTACTTTGTAGTACTTTAAATGGTTTATTTCGTAGTTTTATTACTTCCCTACATTCTTTTGTTCACCATGGCACAATTTTTGTATCGTTCTGTGTTCTTTCTTTCTTTATAGACTCTTCTGCACCTTCTAAGATTGTTTTACAAATATTTATACTTTATTTATATCTATTGACATATCTATTTCTTCAAATTTCTTTTCACTTAAATATTAAAATTTTTCCCAATCAGCCTTATTAAAGATCCATCTTTTATATAATCCTGTATTCCTGTTATTTACTGATATTCCTGTTATGATTTTCATGGGTTAATGACCACTACCTACTTTGTCAATATCGCACTCACAATTATTAGCTAAATAATTTGATATAAATGTTAAACCAATCACAGACTCTGTGCCCGTTTTTACATTAATTCTTGTTCCTCTTCCATATTTTATACATACCAAATTTTTCATTTCCATTATTGCTTCAATACTTTATCCATTTGTATCATTACATTTTCCCCATAATGTGCTGTTAGAATTAAAACCAGATAAAACTTTCCTTCTAAATACACCGCTAACTCATCCATCAACTCAAGTGATAATGTTTAACACGGATTATAAAAATTCTTAAATTTTTCTCATTTTCCAAAAATTTCAACTACTATGTATTCTAATTCTTTACCTTATCCTTCTTGCATTCCATTGTAATATTATCATGTGTTTTTGTCAGCTGGGGTTCCTCCAGGCCTCCCATCTGTTTACAACTTTTTATTTATGTTTTCCCAAGATCCTTCTTTAAACCCTAACAAATTTTTTGCTCCTCTAACTATTATTTTAATCTTTTCTGTTTTGTGTTTAGCCTGTTCAGTGCAGTAAATGACATAAGCTACAAATAATATCAGTTTTTCCACAGACATTGTGACATTTTCCTCTGATTCTTCTTTTCTTTGTTGATAAACTGGGATCCTAATTTGACCTGCATCCCTTGTTAGTCACTCTGTACATTACAACTGCTTCAGCATAGCTTATGTTTTTAGTCATTTTGTTGGATTTTGTGGAAGCATAAAGCTTTGTTTGATTAGATCAAAAAGTGTTATTATTGCTTTTACAAGATGAATTCTTTGAAGAATTTTTTCACTCTGAGTAAACATGCAAGCTGATGATGTAACCCAGCTTTTGTTTGTGTTTTGTTTTGTTTATATGTCTGTGTGGTATGAGGGTTTACTGTCATACTAGTATTGTTTCAGTTTTGTAGGTAATGTACCTTTAAGGGTGAATCGCGACGTCACTTTACGGCAGCTTTTATGACTGTTGTTCCTAAGGGAAACCGCAGGCTTTACAGTATCAGAACTGCTGTGGAGCCGAGACATGCGTGTCTCTTTTCACATTCTGCACTGCACCTGACCTTTATGCCTGCTAAAATGCTTTCCTGCTAGGTAAGCAATATTGTTAATGTGTTGTCATCTGTATTATTTTGCGTATTAGGTCGATCATAATTTGGTAGAGTTTTAGAAACCAAACTTATGTTTTTACCGTGGGCATTGCATGCTGAAATAATAATCGTTTGCTAATCACGTGTTAAGTGAATTTTCATGTCTTTCGATTTCTAAGATGTGTCATTTTGGATGGAATGCATCTTATGCTGACAGAAAGTTGTTCATTATTTTATGTGGTTATATTTCTGTGATGGAGGTTACTAAACCTTATATCAGAATACAGCTTTTACGACTGCTGTTCCTAAGGGAAACCGCGGGCTTTATAGTATCAGAACTGCTGCGGAGCCGAGACGTGTATGTCTCTGTTCACATTCTGCACTGCACCTGACTTTTATGCCTGCTAATATGCTTTCCTGCTAGACGTGAAGACGGCTGAGGTTTACCTGTGGATGCGAAGGACAGAGACGTTGAGCCTTTCTTGCATCTGTGCATCTGCCATCATCGTTCCTGGTGGTCGCTTCCAGCCAGGACAACCCCGATCATCTTATGTTGTTTCGTATGCACCACACACATATAGTGCTCTATATAAAAAAATTTTTTTGCTGGCCAGCGCTTATTTTATTCTTTTAAATTTTTTTACTAAAGACAATATATTATTTGTCCTGCATGGTTAGTGTTTCAAAGTGCTAGAGTGAATTATTATTATTTTTTGTATCAGAAAAGTTTTATGTTGAAGGTATGATGAAGTTGGATGTGTTTCAATCCAGAGCTTTTGTAATAAACAGAACTGGTCGATAGTAAACTGCTATCTGAACCCGAGTAAATTCTATTCATTGGTTACAATTACATTAGGGAAAAACAGTTTTCCAAATCCGTCAAAAATATGTTTTTCGCTCCAAACACACAGCGACCTGCCTTCTGTCTCCAAGTTTGTGATTCTCTTTTCCAACTTTTTAAAAATTGCCTTGTAAATCAATCTCTTCCTTCTTCTTCTTCTTATTGGTGGTTGCCAAACATCTTGATGGTGCACTACCGCCATCAACTGGTAAGTAGTGTGGAACGAACGTCACTAAGAAGAAAAAAAAAACTCAAGCTCCTATCAAACAAATTACTCTATCTTAACAAAAATAATATGTCCTGGTAGCTTTTACTGCTTGAGTCTTTCTGACATAAGTCAATAAGGTCTAGTTTAATTTTCATATTATTAAGGTTTGAATTAGTTGATTTCTCTTCTCCTGATAATTCTGACAATGCAAACAAACAAGTTCTGTTGTCTCATCTTCCCCACAGTCACATTCTCCTGTCTAGTTTTTCCCTGTTATAAATAAGATGTGGTTTAATCCAGGATGCCCAAGTCTGCATTGTGAAATAATTGTCTCCTTCCTCCTGTTCCTTCCTATTCTTCTCATATCTCTGATTTTCCATTGGATTTGGTAAATTCACAATCTTTTCCTTTCTTCTTCCCATTGCCATCTCTCTTTCAATTTTTGTGTTATATGCCCTTTAATTCTCTTCTACTAAACGTAACAACAACATAATCTAATAAACGTTTGGTGCTGTCCTTTGTTATCTGCCATTCATTCCCCTTTACCCCGTTGTGGGCTGGTACCCATACGAAGTTAATTGTAAGCCCCATCATATTGATACAAGTGTTTGTTGTATCTCAATTAATATCTGGTCTACTATCCGAATGGCTGTGCTGGAAGGCGAAGTAAACTAAAAAAAATTTTTGATTTTAATGGCTTCCCTTTTAAACCACCGAAATCTAATGTATTGAAAGCTTTTCTCGTTTAAAATTTATAATTTTTTTTTTAAAAATAAAATTATTTATAATATTTAAAATTTTGAAAAAATTTTTAAAAATTAAAAAATTTTAGGGTTGATATTTGGATTTTATTTTTTAAAATTTTTTGGTTTAATAAAAAAAATTTTTATTAAAAAAAATTTTAAAAAATGATTCAACTTCTTCTCCACACGGCCATTCCCCGGGAAGAGCTTGAAAGCTGGAATTCTGTCTGATACAAGAAGGTCAGAAGATTCATATACCGATCGAAGACCACGCCGACACCCGGCACAGGTGAAAAACCCACAGAGGTTTCATTTCCAAGGAGATGAGTTTCCTCCTTGTTGATTCAGTCAGTTCTTCATATTTTCCCCTCTTGGACAGAAGACAAGTTTACCGTTTTTTTTTTTTTAGTTAAACACGGACGCGTGATCGCCCCCTCCCTCGTTTTTCTTCAGACCTGCAACCCATCCTCAACCAGTGGAGAGAAGAAATCAACGTCAAAGCAATTTCGTTGTTTTTTTATATTAAATCGGATATGTGCATTTAGAAGTCTGGGCAGGATGAGGCATAGTTAAGGTAATGTAGAATCTCCAGTAGTTAATCCAAGGTATCAACTTGCTGCATGCAATACCGATTTAAGTGTTTTATGCTCAGCTGTTTTGATTTGCTGTGCAAGTGCGGCGGAATTGCGCAGCGCCTCAGCAAGGTGCGTGTTCATGTTTTTGTCCGGCTGATCCCAAATCAGCCAAGAGTTAGAAGTTGGACTTTCAAGACTTTTCAGAAGTTTTCCATTCAAAGCAGTTGCGGTCTGGGCCTCGCCTGACCACTCCTTTGTTCCAGTTTTTCCACTGAGTTTGTTCAAGATTTGGGGCAATCAGCTACAAGTGGCTAAGGGCGCAGCACACCGTTTACCGGCTGATCGCCGCAATCGAGACAGCACACCAGGAAGGCTTCTCTTTCCAAGTTAACCCAAATTGCACATTTTGTCCATAAAACAGCTGATTTGATCTTCATAGAGACTCAATGCGCATATGTTTTTTTCTGTTATTATTGTTAGGTAGTCATTTTTTTATCCCCTTTATGTAGAATAGTGCTTGTTAGTTAGGTGAAGGTTTTGGACTAGAATGGTGGTATATTAGAATTATTTGGCTTCAATAAATCTTCACATATATAATTCAGAGAAGTATTTGTGTTTATTTCGTGCAGGAGTCATTTATCTGTCAAAATAAGGTTGAAGTTCCCCCACTTTCGGTGAAGCGGTTGAATAAACAGTGACATTTTGTGGTTTTCGGTTAATAATTTATCAATTATTAATGATTAACAACTAATTGTAATTATTAAGAGCTTGGGCCCATAATCATAACACCAGAGGACATCTCTGATTTCTATACCTAGGTAATGATTTTTGGTTAAGAAATTATTTTCCTGAATTATGATTTTTAAATATAATTTTTGATAAATATTAATAATCATAATCCTTACAATAACTGTACTATATATGATTCAAAATAAAAGATCTATCCATGTCATCCTTTTCTAATAATGTGAAATCAACTGAAGCATCAGGAAGCATCCATCCTTGCATTGTAGGTAATCTAACTGATATATGTTTAATTGATTCAGATTGATTTTATTAACTTTGTGACTTTTTATGCATCCAAAGCTCTTCATGTTTCACTTGTCCCTTTCCCAAAGTTTAAGCACATCTAGTATCAGATGGTCATCTCTTTGTCCTTGTAGAACAGCTGTCCGTCACATCTGTTCACAAGTCAGATGTGGCAGCTGGTAGGAATAAAATGTTTATATTCACAGTGTAAATGAGAAAAAGCTTTTGGTTAAGGCAGCAGCAGGAGCCCTGACTGAAGCAGCTCATTGCCTGACTTGCATCACGTGCAGCCCGGGCCCAGACGCTCCGCAGGGCTATACTTACGCAAGTGAAGTTAGATAATACATAATAGTAATAATACATAATACATAATAGTATATTATGTATATTATTACATAATAATACATAATAGTAATATATACTGCTCAAAAAATAAAGGGAACACTCAAATAACACATCCTAGATCTGAATGAATGAAATATTCTCATTGAATACTTTGTTCTGTACAAAGCTGAATGTGCTGACAAGAAAATCCCACAAAAAGCATCAATGGAAATCAAATTTATAACCAATGGAGGCCTGGATTTGGAGTCACACACAAAATTAAAGTGGAAAAACACACTACAGGTTGATCCAACTTTGATGTAATGTCCTTGAAACAAGTCAAAATGAGGCTCAGTATTGTGTGTAGCCTCCACGTGCCTGTATGACCTCCCTACAACACCTGGGCATGCTCCTGATGAGACGGCGGATGGTCTCCTGAGGGATCTCCTCCCAGACCTGGAATAAAGCATCCTCCAACTCCTGGACAGTCTGTGGTGCAACGTGACGTTGGTGGATGGAGCGAGACATGATGTCCCAGATGTGCTCAATCGGATTCAGGTCTGGGGAACGGGCGGGCCAGTCCATAGCTTCAATGTCTTCATCTTGCAGGAGCTGCTGACACACTCCAACCACATGAGGTCTAGCATTGTCCTGCATTAGGAGGACCCCAGGGCCAACCGCACCAGCATACGTCTCACAAGGGGTCTGAGGATCTCATCTCGGTACCTAATGGCAGTCAGGCTACCTCTGGCGAGCACATGGAGGGCCGTGCGGCCCTCCAAAGAAATGCCACCCCCGACCATTACTGACCCACTGCCAAACTGGTCATGTTGAAGGATGTTGCAGGCAGCAGATCGCTCTCCACGGTGTCTCCAGACTCTGTCACGTCTGTCACATGTGCTCAGTGTGAACCTACTTTCATCTGTGAAGAGCACAGGGCGCCAGTGGCGAATTTGCCAATCTTGGCAAATGCCAAGCGTCCTGCACGGTGTTGGGCTGTGAACACAACCCCTATTTGTGGACGTCGGGCCCTCATACCATCCTCATGGAGTTGGCTTCTAACCGTTTCTGCAGACTCATGCACATTTGTGGCCTGCTGGAGGTCATTTTGCAGGGCTCTGGCAGTGCTCCTCCTGCTCTTCCTTGCACAAAGGCGGAGGTAGCGGTCCTGCTGCTGGGTTGTTGCCCTTCTACGGCCTCCTCCACGTCTCCTGGTGTACTGGCCTGTCTCCTAGTAGCGCCTCCAGGCTCTGGACACTACGCTGACAGACACAGCAAACCTTCTTGCCACAGCTCGCATTGATGTGCCATCCTGGATGAGCTGCACTACCTGAGCCACTTGTGTGGGGTGTAGAGTCCGTCTCATGCTACCACGAGTGTGAAAGCACCACCAACATTCAAAAGTGACCAAAACATAAGCCAGAAAGCATAGGTACTGAGAAGTGGTCTGTGGTCCCCACCTGCAGAACCACTCCTTTATTGAGTGTGTCTTGCTAATCGCCAAAGATTTCCCCCTGTTGTCTATTAAATTTGAACAACAGCATGTGAAATTGATTGTCAGTCGGTTTTGCTTTCTAAGTGGACAGTTTGATTTCACAGAAGTTTGATTTACTTGGGGTTATATCGTGTTGTTTAAGGGTTCCCTTTATGTTTCTGAGCAGTGTATAAATGTTTAAAATCAGGTTGGGTCCGGATCCTGACCCTGGTCTGCTAATCCATGATCTCTGCTTTATACTAATGAAAAATATGGACACATTTTAAATTCAATAAAAGCAAAATAGAGCAATAAAATAAACATGTCAATAAAAAAAAGTATAATCAAAATAGTAATTTATTAAAGTTATTCATATTAAAAGTTCAATTATACTCAATATAATTTTACTTGGTTCATTTATAAACAATTAAATTTCATCCGAATGCACTTTAAAAGAAACAGATCGATTATATTCAGAATTATAAAATCAAATCAATGCAAAATCCCACCACAGACAGGCTTAATTCACTAGCATAGAAAAATACTTCAAACCTAGTTGTAACACAATGAAGCCAAATTCAGGATATAATAGCAATTGCACCAAAACTCCACCAAGAGCTCTAGTGGTTCAACTCCACTGAACAATGGAAGACGCTTTGAGCTTTCTGGACATGCTGGTTCCACCATGTGGTGTTAATGGACAGTGTGTTTTTGAAACCAGAGGCACGGTATGTATCTGCTCCCTCCAGGTTTCTGCCTTCAGGAACAGCACATGGGAAGGGTGACTCTTGGGCTTCAGGAGTCTTCAAAGGCAGCCCATTCTTCTATGAGGATTAGCCTCACACATGCACCAGCACATTCTGCAAGACACACGTCCAATCTGACGTAAAACCTTTTCCAAATTAACATCCACTAGCCTACGTAGAACTAGCGTTGATGCAATGGGACTTAGTCCCCCAGCCCACTCCACCAGCCTAGCATTTGGTTTTTTACAAATTACTTTTTTTTCCAGTGAATTTCATCAACAAAATTCACAACTACTTTATCAACAGCTAGGAATAATAACTAATTAGAATCCCACCTTAAATAGAACTTAAACTTAAAACCGTGAAATCTTGAGTAATGAACTGCCGGAACTACTTATGATTGGTAATAGCTCAAAACTATCACCAATCGCCTACTAATTGGACACAGGACTTTGCCTTGGGGATTGATCACCACGAGGGCCCGCCACTGGCGAGAGTGTCTGGTGATTAACTGGCTGAAACGCTTGTAGACCCAGCAGACACCACTGATGATTTAGACCTGAAATACTTCATAGCATTTAGATACCAATTAGTACAGACACAGTAATACTGTATTTGTATTAACAACGCAACTTCAACTAGACCTAAAAACAGCTTTTTAGCTCGTAAACTTAATCCTTTAGAACACAAATCTATTAGGAAGCGCGATTACCTAAAAACTATTTTTAATACTAAAAATAAACAAAACCAACCTAATCCACTCAAAGACAAAAATAACACTATTTTGGTAGCAAATAGGAAATAAAAAAAACCCAAACATGGCCAAAAAACTTCTAAATATCCTAAAACGTCCAAAACATGGCTACCAGAAAAGCACAAAAGTTAAAAAAAATCAAACAGAAAACCCTCCAACAAGCTAGAACCTTAATAGAATAAAACCTGAGAATAGAAAAACTTCACATACAATCAAAACCACAGAGAAAGGATATCCCACAGCTGATGAAAACACACTCTAAAGACAGGGAAAGACACAGTGAAAGGGAACAAACACAAGGGGGCTCAAAACCCCACAAGCACTCACAACATCTTCTAGTTGATTCAGGGAAGGTAAAACAATTCACAAATTGGTCACCAGACTTTTAAACACAGCCAAGGCCACATTTCGCTTTGCAGACGTATACTTACCATTCATTAAATTACCTACAGAGACAAAACTTAAACTGATTAATTAAGTTATCCAGGTCACCATTAAAACACTGAAACCAATACATACAATACCTAGAATATGGAACCACACCTTTCAAACCACAGAAGATAAAATACACTGGACAACAGACACAGGCCAAATGATTTGGCAACACTGGTGCCACTCTTTGAACTACAGGCCCGTTTGAAATACACAATAACCAAAAACTGAATGCACCCGCACAAAAAAAATAAAAATAAAAATGCTTGACAAAGAAACTACCAGTTACACAACCAAACAAATCTGTAACCTAACATATTATAACTTGAGTATGAAAATTAACCACTAGAGAAAAGCTGAAACCAATGAGTGAAGACTGTTGCCTTTAATGACAAAATAAATATTTCACAGCCAATTGCAGCTGCGCGGCTTGAGTGACTATTCATAACAGCCATTTTCCCTCAAGTGCGGATTCCAGTGTGGCAGAAAAAGGTTTCTGTCCTGTGTGGATTCTGATGTGTGTGTTTAAACTTTTTTTTAGGCTGAACCTTTGTCCACATAGATCACAACAAAAAGGTTTCTGTCCTGTGTGGATTCTCATGTGTGTGTTTAAATGTGCTTTTTGGCTGAATGTTTGTCCACATAGATCACAACAAAACGGTTTCTGTCCTGAGTGGATTTTCATGTGTGTGTTTAAATGTGCTTTTTGGCTAAATCGTTGTCCGCATAGATCACAGCAGAAAGGTTTCTCTCCTGTGTGGATTCTCATGTGTTCATTTAATGCAGTTTTTCTGCTAAATCTTTGTCCACATAAATCACAGCAGAACGGTTTCTGTCCTGTGTGGATTCTCATGTGTGTGTTTAAATTTTGTTTTAGGCTAAATCTTTGTCCACATAGATCACAGCAAAAAGGTTTCTCTCCTGTGTGGATTCTCATGTGTCTGTTTAAATCTGTTTTTTGGCCAAATCTTTGTCCGCATTGATCACAACAGAAAGCTTTCTGTCCTGTGTGGATTCTCATGTGCGTGTTTAAATGGTTTTTTAGGCTGAATCTTTCTCCACATAGATCACAAAGAAGAGGTTTCTTTCCTGTGTGGATTCTCAAGTGTGTGTTTAAAATAGATTTTCTGCTGAATCTCTGCTCACATAGAACACAACAGAAAGGTTTCTCACCTGTGTGGATTCTCATGTGTCTGTTTAAAGTAAATTTTCTGTTGAATCTCTGTTCACATAGATCACAACAGAAAGGTTTCTCTCCTGTGTGGATTCTCATGTGTCTGTCTAAATCTGTTTTTTGACTAAATCTTTGTCCGCATAGATCACAGCAGAAAGATTTCTCTGCTGTGTGGATTCTCATGTGCATTTTTAAACCTGCTTTTTGGAAAAATCTTTGTCCGCATAGATCACAACAGAAAGGTTTCTGTCCTGTGTGGATTCTCATGTGTGTATTTAAATGTTTTTTTAGGCTGAATCTTTCTCCACATAGATCACAAAAAAGAGGGTTCTGTCCTGTATGGATTCTCATGTGTGTGTTTAAAGTAGATTTTCTGCTGAATCTTTGCTCACATAGATCACAACAGAGAGGTTTCTCTCCTGTGTGGATTCTCACGTGTCTGTTTAAAGTAGATTTTCTGCTGAATCTTTGCGGACAGAGATCACAGCAGAAAGGTTTCTCTCCTGTGTGGATTCTCATGTGTCTTTTTAAATCTGTTTTTTGCCTAAATCTTTGTCCGCATTGATCACAACAGAAAGCTTTCTGTCCTGTGTGGATTCTTAAGTGAGTGTTTAAATGTTTTTTTAGGCTGAATCTTTCTCCATATTGATCACAAAAAAGAGGTTTCTGTCCTGTGTGGATTCTCATGTGTGTGTTTAAAATAGATTTTCTGCTGAATCTCTGCTCACATAGATCACAACAGAAAGGTTTCTCTCCTGTGTGGACTCTCATGTGTCTGTTTAAAGTAGATTTTCTGCTGAATCTCTGCTCACATAGATCACAACAGAAAGGTTTCTCTCCTGTGTGGATTCTCATGTGTCTGTTTAAATCTGTTTTTTGGCTAAATCTTTGTCTGCATAAATCACAGCAGAAAGGTTTCTGTCCTGTGTGGATTCTCATGTGCGTGTTCAAAGTGTGTTTTCCAAAAAATGTTTTGCCACAGTCTTCACAGCTAAACTTAACTGCTGTCTGGACTTTCCTTTGGGACTTTACATGTTTCTTCTCTGCAAGACATGTCTTGTTATCCAGCAAGCTTGAAGAGGCTTCTTCTAAATTAATCATGTCTTTCTGAAAAATGTGACAGTGAACAAAATGTTCAGCAAACTCAGAAGAGCTAAAGGGTTTGTTAACAGTGTTTTCATCTGACTCATGAGCTCTGCTCTCGTTCCAATCATTGTCCATGTTCTTAGTTTTCTGTCCAGAGCATGAGTGTTTCAGTTTATTGCTCTCCTCATCCTTCTTAGTGCCTTCAGTCTTTAAGGCTATGGCACCATCTCCATGAACTTTTATCCTGATGAATTCTTCTCCACTGTTCTCTTCTGGAAGCTCTCTGCCATTAATTTGTTCTGGATAAAGCTGTGAGAGCAGAGGGGACTGTTTATCATTCAAACTCAGTGTAGGAGTAGCAGTGACTGGAAGACTGATGGCATCAATCTCCTCCTTCCCATTGAACTGCTCTCCCCCCAGACTGGTGCAGACTTCCTCCTGTTCCTCCTTTATATGGTGGAGCCTTGAGTCATGCAGGTCAGCACAAGGTACGTGGTCTACATGAGCTTCTTCTTTAATCATCAGCATCTGCTTAACATCTGCAGGAAATATTGAAACACATTATACACATTAGAAAGTATTTGACTTTAGCTTGGACAGAGTCGCTGTTTAATAAACATATTTAGGTGCTATGGTTATATTAATTTCTTTCTTATGCTTTATTTATCCTTTATTTTGTTGTTTCTTATGTCTGTTCATGCATGTCAACACTGATTCACTAAATCTCAACAACTACATGTTGAAACCATTTTAGTCTTCCCATCTAGCATCTTTTCTGTCAATATCTCACTTGAATATGATTGTTTCCAGTGTGCTGGAAAATTTTTATTTTTAATTAGTTTCTATGTGGAATAATCAGTTTATTTCAGTTTTATTTATATAGCGCCAATTCACAACACATGTCGTCTCAAGGCACTTCACAAAAGTCAGGTACATGCATTACAATTAATCCAAATCATTAGAACAGTGCAGTCAGATTTTTTATTTATTCAAATTGGAAAAAAGTTTTTTATCTAAGGAAACCCAGCAGATTGCATCCATCAGTGACTTGCAGCATTCACTCCTCCTGGATGAGCATGTAGAGACAGTGGACAGTCACTGGCGTTGACTTTGCAGGCCAATCCCTCATACTGAGCATGCATGTAGCGACAGTGGAGAGGAAAAACCCCCTTTTAAACCAGGAAAAAACCTCTAGCAGAACCGGGCTCAGTGTGAGCGGCCCCAATCTGCCACGACCGACTGGGGGTTGGAGAGAGACAGAGCAGAGGCCCCAAAAAGAGAACAAAAAAAGCACTGATCCAGGGCCTCCTTTCTAGGGGAAAGGGAAAAAAGTTAAATGTTAATGGATGTTTACCCCTTTAGTCGTTTCACCTAGAAAGAAAAAAAACAGAAAACTCTGAGCCATTTTTCAAGGTTAGAGTCTAAAAAGAGAGCACCTAGAGTTAGTTACAGTAAAAGCCTCCGTCAGTAGCTATGTCTAGGAGAGAGAAAGGGTTAAACACTGAAAGACAGGGCCATGTGGATCATCGGTAGAGGGTGAGCACCAAGTTGTTGCCAGCAGAAGCTCGGACGATCCCCCCTCTCCAGACATTTGTCACAGGTAGACACAGTCAGGCCAGGTAGACACAGTCAGGCCAGGTGTAGCTTCTAGGAAGAGAGAAGAGAGGAGAACAAAGTTAAAAAGCTAAAATAACAGCAAATAATAAAAAAATTGAAGAGTAGTGTGGGGAAAGTAGCGAAAAAAGGGGGTGAAAGTGGTCATTATGTCCCCCAGCAGCCTAAGCCTTATAGCAGCATAACTACAGAGATAGCTCAGGATAACCTAAGCCACTCTAACTATAAGCTTTATAAAAAAGGAAATTTTTAAGCCTAGCCTTAAAAGTAGACAGGGTGTCCGCCTCATGGATTAAAACTGGGAGTTTTGGTTCCACAGGAGAGGAGCCTGATGAAAAAGGGATCTGCCCCCCCATTTTTCTACTTCTAGAGACTTTAGGAAAACCCCCAGAAAAACCTGCAGTCTGAGAACAAAAGTGCTCTTTTAGGAACATATGGAACAATCAGCTCTCTGATGTATGATGGAGCAAATCTTTTAAGGGTCTTTATATGTGGGGGAAAGGAGAAATTTTTAAATTCTATTTGGATTTAACAGGGAGCCAATGAAGGGAAGCAAAGGTAGGGGAAATATGATCCTTTTTTTAATTTTCATAAAAAAAACTCTTGCTGCAGCTTTTGAATCAGCTGAAGGTTTTTAACTGCATTTTTGTGGACATCCTGATAGTAAAGAATTTAAAATAGTCCAGCCTTGAAGTAAAAAAATGCATGGAAAACTAGTTTTTCAGCATCAATCCTGGACAGGATATTTCAATTTTTGGAAATTTTTTTCCGGAGATAAAAGGGAAATCCTGGAAACCTGTTTAATATGGGATTTAAATGACATGTCCTGGTCAAAAAAAAAACACCATTTTTTTTACTTTATTATCGGAGGTCAATTTAATGCCATCCAGGTTAAGTGATGACTAAGATTTTCTTTTTTTAAAGACTCCGGTTTCCAAAGACGACAACTTCTGTCTTGTCTGAATTTAGAAGCAGAAAATTTAAAGTCATCCAATTTTTTATGTCTTCAAGACATGCTTGTAGTCTATCTAACTGGTTGGGCTCATCAGGATTTTGGATAAAAAAAACCGCGGGAGTGTCATCAGCGTTAAACAGTGAAAATTTATTCTATGCTGCCTGAAAAATTTTACCTATTGGGGAAGGGATATATAAAATGTAAAGGAGAATTGGCCCCAAGGGGTACTAAAACCCTGTGGTACTCCACAATTAACCCTGGAGTTTTAAAAAAAGGGAATCATTTACATGAAAAAAACCTGGAATCTTTTTTTTTTTCAGACAAATAAGATTTAAACCAGCCTAGTGCTGTTCCCCTGATCCCCTTACAGCATATTCCAGCCTTTCTAAGAGAATATTATGAGGAGTGTATCAAAATGCAAGCACTGAGATCTAACAAAAACCAGTACAGACACAAGCCCATTATCTGAGGCCCAAAGAATATCATTAGTGATTTTCAGCAGAGCTTGGTTTCAGTGCTATGATGAGCTCTAAAAACCTGACTGAAACTCTTAAAAACAGGTCATTGCTGTGTAAATGCTCACACATTTGATTAGAAAAACTATTTTTCAAGAATTTTAGATAAGAACGGAAGATTGGATATCGGTCTGTAATTTTTTAAGTCATCTCGATCAAGCAAAGGGTTTTCTTAAGCAAAGGTTTAATTACAGCTACCTTAAAAAGTTGTGGTACATATCCATTTACTAAGGATAGATTAAAAATATATCAAAAGGGGGCGGGGTAATAAAGAGGGAACACTTCCTTAAATAATTTGGTTGGGTTTGGGTCTAACATACAAGTTGAAGGGGTTTAGATAAAGCTAATATTTCTGATAACTCAGGAAGCTCCACAGGATAAAAAAAACAGTCCAAACACAGATCAGGTTTCTACAGTTATTTCCAATTTTGTCTCACTTGTTGAGGATGAAGTAATCATCTCTGGGGATTGTCAAAGTTTTTCTTCTTAATAGAATCAATTTTTTTTTGGAAAAGAATCCCAAAAAAATCATGACTTGTGAAAAAAAGGGGGAATGGATGGCTCAACAGAGCAAATGACTCTGTGTAAGTTTAGAAACTGTAAAAAAGAGAAACCTAGGATTATTCTTTTTCTCTTCTATTAAGGGAGGAAAAATTTAAGCTGTTCTAGCTTTGGGAAGTTTTTTTTTTTTAAAAACAGTAGGCTATTTTTCCAGATTAAGTAGGAACCTTCTAGGTGTTTTAGAGCGCCATTTTCGCTCCAATTTTCTAACAAAAAAAAGGTTGTGCTTTTAAAGTACGCAGCTCTGAATTAAAACCAGGGAGCCTGCCTCCTATAAAAAATAATTTCCTTCTTTTTCAAGGGGGGCTTTGGTCTAATGCACCACGCAATGATGAAGGAACATTCTGAACAAAGAGAATCAATTTGTGAGGAGAAAAAAACAAAATTATTGCCCCTCCACTCTGTTTTTCTGTGATAATGGGCAAATTAAAAGGGGAACAGATTCTTTAAAGGTTGTTACAGCATCGTCTGATAATGATCTACTAAAATGAAATTTTTTCTTTACGGGTGGGAGTACTCTGTTAAAATTTTAAAACTCAAAGGTTATTAAAAAATGGTCGGACAGCCAAGGGTTGTGAGAAAATATTTAATGTCTGTACACTCAACCCCAATATGTCAGCCCCAAGGTCCAGAGAATGAAGACAAACGTGGGTAGGTTTTTTTAATTTTTTTGAGTAAAGCCAATTGAGTCTAAGATCCCATTAAAGGCAATTTTAAGCTATCACTTTCAGTGTCAACATGAATTTTTAAAAATCCCCCACAAAAACTTTATCTGTATTTAACCCAAAATCAGAAAAAAAGGTTAAAAACTGATCTATAAATGAGAGTAAGGGCCTGGTGGAGGGTAAAAAAAACAAAAAAACAGAAGTGGTTTTGGTTTTTGCAATTTTGGAGGGGAAAAAAACTGAGGATTAAAAAATTCAAAAAAGGTTTTTAAGCTATTGATTGGTCTGGGACTAGTCAATAAAAGGTCGGACTGAAAGATGGTTGCTACTCCTCCCCCCTCCCCCAGTAATTTCGAGGAATGTGAAAATTTAAATAATTAGTAGGAGTTGACTCATTTATAGAAAACATAATTTTCCTCTTGCTGCAGCCAGGTTTCTGGGGAGGCAAAATAAATCAATCTGATTGTCACAAATCAGGCCCCCCCCCTCACTAACTAGCAAAGTCTTTGAAGAAAAAATCTTATGTCAGAAAGCCACATTTAATTGTTTTATTTTTTTTTTTAGTCTGAGTTGTGTTTATTTTTATGAGATTTTCTGATTTTCCTCTTTTTAGATTATTTTTTAATCTATTCAATTTTGGCCGTGGGCGAGACACTGTCTTAATAGGGTAATGGGTGGGGGGGGGTTACAGAAAGCTGCAGAGAGGAGTGTTAAAATACGACCTGCTTCCTGGTCTGAACCCCGGGGTTTCAGAGGTTTGGAGAACTAATAAATTCGGCCAGATTCCTAGAAAGAAGAGCTGCTCCATCCAAAGTGGGGATGGATGCCGGCTCTCCGGATCAGACCAGGTTTTCCCCCCAAAATGTTCGCCAATTATCAATTTTCCCCACATCGTTTTCTGGGGACACCACCTAGACAGCCAGCGGTTTAATGACAGAATGCGGCCCAAAAATGTCGTCCGGGGTCAGATCGGGGGGGGGGACCCCCCCAGAAAATTACGGAGTCCGGCCCTGGGTTTTTTGCCAAAATTTACACACCGAAGCAACACTAAAATTTAGTGACCCCCCGATTGACGTAAACGGGTTTTCATTACCGCCAGCGTGAAAAACAATCTTACTGTTTTTACGCTTATCCCCTTAGCCAGCAGTTTCAGGTAGGATTTGATGTCGCCCGTTCTGGCCCCTGGCAGACATTTGACTATGGTCGCGGTGTCTCTAGTGCAACGTTTCTGACTATGGAGCTGCCCCAATTACCAGAGTTGGCTTCTCAGCGGGTTGGGGCCTGAGCGGGAAAAAATCTATTAGAAACGCAGACGGGTTGGTGGTGGACCTGTGGCGGTGAGATCTAAGACTATTCTTCCTACGTACCGTCACCCCGGGGGCCGGAGATCCCGGCCCGCCGGGGGGCTCTGCCGGAGGAATGCTACGGGGGAGCTACCCTCGGTGGCTCCGCGGGGGTCTAAGGGGGCCCCGGGGTTCTGCTGGTTTTTCAACAGCGCGGAGCCGGGGGCCCCCAAATCCGACACCCTCGCCTCCAAAGCTACAAAAAATGCTACATTTATTACACGTACCATTATCACTAAAGGAGGCAGAGGAGTAACGAAAAATCTGGACACAGAGAGCAAGAGAGAGGAGGAGACTCAGAAAGGGGAAAACAGCAGAAACGGGTAGCCATGGTGGAGCTAAAGCTAAAGCTAAGCTAGCGAAAACCCCTTACCATACCTAGAAAAAAACCGTGTAAAACACGGAGAGTCGCCAAACGTTTAAATACAGCAACAGAAAGTATGTGTTTTAACGTGCTTTTGTATTATAAACAAGTAAGAGATTTTCAAAAAGAGAGAAATCAGATCAAACGAGAGAGCCTTCACACACCAAACAATCCACCAAGTGCAAAACAGGAAGTGACGAATACGCCTTACCACGCCTCCAACGCCTTGGAGATCCTGGCCACCAAAAATCACGTTTTAAAGCTGGTAAAATAAATAATTAACACGTCAACCTTTTCTCTGGTTAAATATTTATTTAGAAGCATTGAGAAAAACTTTATACCAGATGCTGACAACTCTCAAATAATCCTCAAACAAGAAATCATATATGATATGAATTTTTCATATACCGCTACACCAGTGAATAGCCTAAACAATGCCTGGGATGTGCGCAGTGAGAAAATGTAATTGAAATGAATTGCTTGCAGTTGCAATTAGCATTTGGATTGTTTGTCATGGAAATGTTTTCCGGCATCTTTACAGAGGGAGCTACAGAAGATGGTGAGTGCATCAAACATGCAGTTGTTCAGTGCAAGAAGAATGTTTCTGCTTTCTCATATTCCTGGAAAAAAGGAGGGACCTGGCCATTGCTCAGAATGAAATGGGCCTTCCAAAGCATGCACTGACGACGAGGACACCTACCAGGTAGGGGTCACATCAGAAAATGATAGAGAGAATTCTTGAACAGGAGAAAGCCATTGCTGAAGTCCTGAGAGCTCACAGAAAGTCTAGGCACTTGGTGTTGACCTGGCAGGATGTTGAGGTCCTTGAATCCCTTAAAGTGTTGAGCCCTTTCGTTGTCTGATGAACTAACCCCTCCCTCCTACTTCCCTATGTCTAAGGGGATTGCTCAATCCAGCTCTCCATCCAACGGGTCCGAACTTCCCCAAACCTGAAAGATCTACTAAGAGGGTTTTTGAAAATTTTTGTTAAGCTGGGTTTTGGGGGAAATGAATCGCCTAACCTCTGGACAGCCTTCATAAAAAAGTCTCGCCCTTCTTTAAACTGGGGTTGGACGACTGAGTAGCCCACCCAGTCATTCACACTTCGGACAGTCACTTCTGTTAACGGCTGCTCAATCCCAATATTACAACTGGCTCTTTTGGTATATGGGCTAGGTTTAAATTTTAGTGACTCGGCACGAGCCCCCAAAAGGGCGTCGTTTTAACCCAAAATTGGCTAAGGCAACCTATAAAAAAAACCCCCAAAAAATTTTTTGGAACCAGGCAACAAAACTTTTTACCCCCCAAGAAAAAAACCCAAAAAAACGGTGACTCAAATTTAAATTGAATGTCCACGATTTAACATAGAATTTTGTATGCTTTCTTTAATTAGTAACACTTTTGCCGGGGCAGTAATAGCTTAAATTAGGAAAAATAAAAAATTAATAGAAAAATGAATCAATCAACCTCAACCTGTCTTTTCCCTGATGGGCTGAAACTGGGTTTGGAGAGGCTTTGAAGGGAGGGTCGTTCCCCTGCACCTGATGGGTGTTCTTCTGGTCCCCCCCGTTTTTTTTTTTGAGGAATTCCCACCCTTTTATCTTTTGTTTCCTTTCCCCCAATTGGTGGCGGCCACTTCCCGGTTTTTGGGGTTTTTTGGACAAAAGGGAACTTTTGGGTCCTATGTCTTTAGAAAAGAAAGGGAGGCTTAAAGACCCCCCCGGAAAAGTTTAAGGAAAACCCCAATTTTTTTTTATACCCCCCCTTTTTTGGGGGATTTTCCCAAGGGCTTCCCCCCCGAAAAAACACTAAAACTTTTCGAGCCCCCAAAAAACCCCCCCCCCTTGTTCCCCCCCGATAAAAGGGTTCCAACTTCCCTTGGGGGTCCCCCGGGATTAAAACTTAATAAAACCCGATTTTCCCCTTAAAATTTTTAGGCACAGCCTTAAGGGCACACGGGGTTTACCCCTTTAATGCAGTCCCATCAGCTGTGCTGGTCTCTGGGCCTTTTTTATTGAGCGTTTTTTTTCCGTCCAATCTTGGTTTGCTGGTCTTCTGCGGGGGGAAACCCAAACCCCAGTTCCCCCTTCAGCATTGCCTTATATGCAAAGGGTCTCACCCGTCAAACCCCTTTTTTAGGCTTATCATTTTGCGCAACCCCCCCTGCTCCGCTTCTCCGTTTTTGTCCAAAACTTTTGTTTCCGGTCGTGGGCTTTTTGGGGCCATTTTTGGCCCCTTTAAGAATAAAAAACAATAAAATTTGGGGGGGCGCCCCCCGGCTGGCCCCCCCCCGGTTCATTTCCCATCCCAACCCCCTCCATTTTGGGGTCTCAAAAAGGGAAAAATTCCCCCCGTTTAGCCCGCCGTCCCCTCCCTCACCCCCCTAAAATGCCCCCCCCTTTTTCCCCCTTGCCCCCGGAAATTCCCCCTCCCCCCACAATAATTTCCCGATTCCCCCCGTTCCCCCCTTAAACCCCTTTTAAACCAAAAACCGGAAAAAAAACACCCCCACCCACATTCCCCATTGGGTTTTTTTCCCCCCATTTCTTTCAATAAAACACAAGTCAAAAAAAGCATACCCCCCAATTTTTCAATTCCCCTTTTTGTAGCCCCCCCTTACATCCACCCCAACCCCCCCCCGCCCCCCCCCCCCCCCCTTTTCACCCGTAAATTTTTTCTTTTCCCCTTACCCCCTATAAATTGGTGGATTTTTTAAATTTTTTCCCCCCCCTAATTTTTTCCCCCTTTTTTTATCGTTTTTTTAACCAAAAACTCCTATTCCCCCAATTACCCCCCCCTTTTACCCCTTATGTCAAAGAATTACTTTAAATTTTCCCCCTTTAAACTTGTTTAAAAGAAATGGAAAAATTTTTACCCCCCCTTACCATTCCCCTTTTCTTGGATAAACCCCTTGGGTTTATTTTTTTCGCAAAAATTAAAGACCCCCCTCCCCTTGGTTAAACCTTTCCCCACACCCCCGACGCTCCATTTTTCCAGCCCCAAATTATTGAGAAACATAAATTGTTTTTCCAAATTGGGGGCTTCCCCCCTTAAAACCCGGTCTAAATTTTAAAATACTTGGGTTGCCCCCTGGAATTTAAAACCCCCCCAAAAAAGGTTTTTGTATGCCCCTTTTCCCCCATTTTTGGTTTTTGTAATTTTTTTAATTTTTGGGTTTTAAATTTTGGGGCAGTTTAATGAATGTTGCAAAGGATTTAAAAGGGAAGATCTCAAACCCCTTTTTTTGAAAGCCCATTAAAAACTTTTTAATGCCCTTTTCTGGAGATCACCCATTTTTACAGTCCCTAACCCGGGAAAACTGTACCCCCACCTGTTTTAAAACAAGCATTTCCACAGAAGGGGGAAAATAAACTACAGGGTTTCCCCCAAAAAACCCGGTACAAAAAAAAATGGAAAAAAGGGGGAATACAAACCTAAAAAAAGCAGTTGAAAAAATAAAGGTTTTAACCAAAACTAAAAAATGAAGTGTACCAAATGGCCCCAGGGGGCAAAAACAAGGGGGAAAAACAGGGAAAGGGGGCCGCCCTCTCCTTTTAGAGGGGGAGGAAGGGGGCAAGAAACAGCGTGGGTCCATAAACATTACTTGTCAGAGGAGGACATCAAGATGGAGCTTGAAACATACCTGCAGACTTTAGAGGTGGACAGCAACACCGACCTCCTTGCATGGTGGAAATCCTGGGAAATAATTTCCCCCGCATTGCTAAATCAACACGGCGATATTTATGCATATTTGCTACCAGTACACCATCAGAGATAATGTTCCCACCGGTGCTAAAAACGGTCACGTGCCACATGGCGGCACTTAAACCCGACGCCATCGACCGTCTGATTTTCCTTGCCCGAAACCTGTAATCACTTTGCCTTAACCTCTCATGTCCAGATGAGTTAAAAATGTTACTACTGAATGATACAAGCCCTTTATTAATACTTAAAACATTTTTATTTATTGAAATACATGGCTATTGTGCAATTTTATTGATGTGAACTTCACTTAGCTTGTATTTCTCTATTGGTGGTTTGCATATTATTGAGTTATTCATGTTACTGTCAGTTGTTATACTTCAGTTGCACTTTTAATTTGTACTTGCAACTTCTGAAGCAAGGTCATTTTTGAAAGTTGAACACTACCATTCATTTGTTAAGATATTTTGTAGCCCAACTGAATAGGGGACTTTGACATTTCAATATAAATTTTGCAATGCTTGCTGACTTACAAATGAAAAAAAATGTTTGGTCTTTTCCTAGCATATTACAAGTTGAAATACCTCATAGGGTGTTCAGTGACGGTTAACTGCACTGATTATGCAAACCGTTCAATAAAATGTTCTATTTTGACCTTTATCATTCTAATTCTTCAACTTAAGTATTATACTTTTAAGGGGTTATGCGTTGACCTGTGTCTGGATATGGAAAACCAACATTAATACAGTAAAATAAGCTATTTAAATCCAATCAAGTTCAGTTATTCTTTTCTTATTTGAAGACAATGTGGGTAAGAAGGCCCTCATATAAAAAAAAAGTCAAATACAGTAAAAAATGATATTTTTTAAAAAAAAACTGAATATAAAAATGTTGCCATACCGGCCTAACCCTAAGTCAAAATATTGCAAAAACTAATACTAAAAAGGGAAAAGGTTTGAAGCTGAATTTTCCTAAACTTCTGAATGTTCTAGTAAGCGCGTTTTTAAATGCAATGGCCTCCAGACTGGGTTCATACACAAAGGAGGCAGAGATCAACGAGCTTACTAGACAACGTCAGGCAAGACAAGGAGGTACAAGAAGGCAGGCTTTGGCTCAAAATCAAAGAGCAGATGAGGAAGGCTTGGTCCAACCACGTTCTATCAACAATCATAATTGTCATTAAAAAATGGCCACAGTTGCCTTTATGGTCTGACTGCTGGCTCCGCTGTAGCCATCCACTGCTGCCATGACAGGAACTGGACTGTGTCCTCATCTCAGCCTCATTGTTCCTGACGCTGAAGGTTAAAATACTAACTTCTCCATAATCCTAGTAGAAAAACTATCCTTCTGGCAAGGGTTACAAAGCCAGTTCTAAGGATTTGGGACTCAAAATAACCACAGTTGGAGCCAGTATCCACAAAAAGAGACAACGTGGAACAACAGTGAACCTTCCCAGGAGTGGCTGGCCAACCAAAATTACTCCAAGAAAACTCATCTAGGGGGTCACAAAAATCCCGTGACATCTAAACTGCAGGCTTCACTTCCCTTATTCAAGGTCAGTGTTCACGATAGAACAGTAAGAAAGACCCTGGTTTAAAATGGCAAAGTTTCAAAGAGAGCACAAAGGGTCATCTCCCATTGCCCAAAACACATCTCGGACTCAAGACAAAAGGGAGAACTTTCAGGAAGAGCCCATTTAATATAACCTAAAATTAGCACAGCATTTTAGAAAAATAGCATACTGAAAGTAAAACATGATTTAGTGTCTTTAGAAACTGGATGGAGGGATATTACATCTCCAGACCACACGTAATCTATTAAAGGTGGTATGCTACCTGTAACAAGGCAGCCCTCTGTGACTGGATTAGCAGTGGAGATGAAGGCAGAGTATTTTGGAAACAGTAGGTGTGTATTTGTCCATAACTGGCACAACTTGACATGCGATTAATTGTCCATCAAGTCTTGCAACAACAACAAATAGTAAATAGTTATAGCTGTTAACTAACAATTGACAAATAGTATGTATTCAAAGATTTGAGCTAACCATTTATCACAGTTATCACGTCCATGCTAATATCACGATAACGTCATTTTTGGTTTATTGTGCAGCCCTTATTGAAACATTCAAAATAAGACACCATAATTGCCTTCCTGGTTTCAGAAAAATGCCAATTTCTCGTTATTTCATATTAATAGTGAGATTTTATACAGCATGTCCAGCACCTGTATCAAAGCAGGAGATCATATTTCTTCAAGCTAACATACAAGAAAGGGCACCAGACATGGTTGTTTACTCTCCTTTTCGCTGGTTGCTATAGATAACACACTACTGGCAGCTGCAATTCAACAAAACCGCAATATTAAACTAGAAAAATTTGCATTACCTGCAAAAATGCAGTGTGAATGCTGTAAGCTGATTTTTTTTAGCTGAAAGGTGGCAGAAACAAGCTGAAATTGACTGCAGAAAATCTGCTGAAATGTAATGAATTAGAAGAAAACAGAAATGCTAAACTCCTGTTAAAAGCTGGCAGAAAGTGGCTAAGGTTGACAGCAGAATATGAGCTGAAATTTGTTAAATTAGTAGAAATAGCAGAAACAGCAACGAAAAACGGTCATCATTTCTGCTTTAGCAGGACTATTAGCTATAAAACAGTGTAATAGGTGAAGTTACCTCAAAATTACTTGTTGAAACAATTGTTGAAATGCAAGAATTGACAAAACTTTTCTTTAAAAGCAGGAAAGAGCTGTCCATAGATGAGCTGAAAAAGCATAGGCTGAAGCAAAAATATAGCCTTAGAAGTTGAAGTCAGTGCTAAAATATATAAAAAAATGGCAGAAAATTCAGAAAAAGAATGAACTAACAACAAATACGCTGAAGAAGCACAGAAACAAACAACAAATTGCCTAAAAAGCCAAAGTGTTCTTCAGCTAAGAGAGAAGAAAGAGAAGCTAAAATACTAACAGTGGCATATTGGCTATCACTAGTATGAAGGCTGATATTTATCTACTATGCAAAAAGCAATGTATAGGCTAAAATGAGCTAAAATGCTAGTGCTTACTACAGCCTATATTCAGAAGGTCTATAAAATTGCCTTTTGAAATTAGTCACTCTTGTTCAGGTGTTGGAACAGCAGTAAAAGCTGTTTAATTAGCTGGCATCAAATGGTCAATGGGACCTATGAAAATGGTCTTATCATCATAAGTCACAGAGTAGTGGTTTCATTCTGGTTCTGATAGAGATTGGACCTGGTTCTGATAGAGGTTTATACCTGGTTCTGATGAAAATTTTAGAAGGTTCTTAAACTGATTTTTTTCTGGTTCTGATGGAGCTTTTTACCAGGTTCTGATGGAGTTTGAACCTGGTTCTGTTGGAGGTCTGGATCTGGCTCTGGTGGAAGTCTGTACCTGGTTCTGATGGATGTTTCTCCTTAGACCTGGTTCTGATACAGGTTTGTACCTGGTTCTGATGAAGAATTGTACAAGGTTCTGATAGAGATTTTTTCCTGGCACTGAAAGAGCTTTTTGCCAGGGTCTGATGGAGTCTGGACATGGTTCTGAAAGTTCTGACAGAGGTTTCTTCCTGGCTCTGATGGAAATTTGTTACAGCTTCTGGGAGAGTTTGGACCTGGTTCTGATGGAAGTTTGTTCCTGGTAATCGTTAGTGTGAGCTGCTGCAGCATCTCCTCTCAAACAACTTTCATATAAAGGGGTTGGACAATGAAACTGAAACACCTGGTTTTAGACCACAATATTTTATTAGTATGGTGTAGGGCCTCCTTTTGCAGCCAATACAGCCTCAATTCGTCTTGGGAATGACATATACAAGTCCTGCACAGTGGTCAGAGGGACTTTAAGCCATTCTTCTTGCAGGATAGTGGCCAGGTCACTACGTGATACTGGTGGAGGAAAACGTTTCCTGACTCACTCCTCCAAAACACCCCAAAGTGACTCAATAATATTTAGATCTGGTGACTGTGCAGGCCATGGGAGATGTTCAACTTCACTTTCATGTTCATCAAACCAATCTTTCACCAGTCTTGCTGTGTGTATTGGTGCTTTGTCATCCTGATACACGGCACCGCCTTCAGGATACAATGTTTGAATCATTGGATGCACATGGTCCTCAAGAATGGTTCGGTAGTCCTTGGCAGTGACGCGCCCGTATAGCACAAGTATCGGGCCAAGGGAATGCCATGATATGGCAGCCCAAACCATCACTGATCCACCCCCATGCTTCAACTCTGGGCATGCAACAGTCTGGGTGGTACGCTTCTTTCGGGCTTCTCCACACCGTAACTCTCCCAGATGTGGGGAAAACAGTAAAGGTGGACTCATCAGAGAACAATTCATGTTTCACATTGTCCACAGCCCAAGATTTGCGCTCCTTGCACCATTGAAACCGACGTTTGGCATTGGCATGAGTGACCAAAGGTTTGGCTATAGCAGCCCGGCCGTGTATATTGACCCTGTGGAGCTCCCGACGGACAGTTCTGGTGGAAACAGGAGAGTTGAGGTGCACATTTAATTCTGCCGTGATTTGGGCAGCCATGGTTTTATGTTTTTTGGATACGATCCGGGTTAGCACCCGAACATCCCTTTCAGACAGCTTCCTCTTGCGTCCACAGTTAATCCTGTTGGATGTGGTTCGTCCTTCTTGGTGGTATGCCAACATTATCCTGGATACCGTGCCTCTTGATACATCACAAAGACTTGCTGTCTTGGTCACAGATGCGCCAGCAAGACGTGCACCAACAATTTGTCCTCTTTTGAACTCTGGTATGTCACCCATAATGCTGTGTACATTTCAATATTTTGAGCAAAACTGTGCTCTTACCCTGCTAATTGAACCTTCACACTCTGCTCTTACTGGTGCAATGTGCAATCAATGAAGACTGGCTACCAGGCTGGTCCAATTTAGCCATGAAACCTCCAACACTAAAATGACAGGTGTTTCAGTTTCATTGTCTAACCCCTGTATATACAGTGCCTTGCGAAAGTACTTGGCCCCTTGAACTGGTCAACCTCTTGCCACATTTCAGGCTTCAAACAAAGATATAACATTCTAATTTTTTTGTTAAGAATCAACAAGTGGGACACAATCGTGAAGTAGGATGAAATTTATTGGATGTGTCAAACTTTTTTAACAAATAAAAAACTGAAAAGTGGGGCGTGCAATATTATTTGGCCCCTTTACTTTCAGTGCAGCAAACTCACTCCAGAAGTTCAGTGAGGATCTATGAATGATCCAATGTTGTCCCAAATGACTGATGATGATAAATAAAATCCACCTGTGTGTAATCAAGTCTCCGTATAAATGCACCTGCTCTGTGATAGTCTCAGGGTTCTGTTCAAAGCGCAGAGAGTATCATGAAGACCAAGGAACACCAGGCAGGTCCAAGATACTGTTGTGGAGAAGTTTAAAGCCAGATTTGGATACAAAAAGATTTCCCAAGCTTTAAACATCCCAAGGGGCACTGTGCAAGCAATCATATTGAAATGGAAGGAGTATCAGATCACTGCAAATCTACCAAGACCTGGCCGTCCCTCTAAACTTTCATCTCGAACAAGGAGAAGACTGATCAGAGATGCAGCCAAGAGGCCCATGATCACTCTGGATGAACTGCGAGATCTACAGCTGAGGTAGGAGAGTCTGTCCATAGGACAACAATCAGTCGTACACTGCACAAATCTGGCCTTTATGGAAGAGTGGCAAGAAGAAAGCCATTTCTCAAAGATATCCATAAAAAGTCTCATTTAAAGTTTGCCACAAGCCACCTGGCAGACACACCAAACATGTGGAAGAAGGTGCTCTGGTCAGATGAAACCAAAATCGAACTGTTTGGCCACAATGCAAAACGATATGTTTGTTGTAAAAGCAACACAGCTCATCACCCTGAACACACCATCCCCACTGTCAAACATGGTGGTGGCAGCATCATGGTTTGGGCCTGCTTTTCGTCAGCAGGGACAGGGAAGATGGTCAAAATTGATGGGAAGATGGATGGGGCCAAATACAGGACTATTCTGGAAGAAAACCTGTTGGAGTCTGCAAGAGACCTGAGACTGGGACAGAGATTTATCTTCCAACAAGACAATGATCCAAAACATAAAGCCAAATATACAATGGAATGGTTCACAAATAAACGTATCCAGGTGTTGGAATGGCCAAGTCAAAGTCCAGACCTGATCCAATCGAGAATCTGTGGAAAGAGCTGAAGACTGCTGTTCACGAACGCTCTCCATCCAACCTCAATGAGCTCGAGCTGTTTTGCAAGGAAGAATGGGCAAGAATTTCAGTCTCTCGATGTGCAAAACTGATAGAGACATATCCCAAGCGACTTGCAGCTGTAATTGCAATCTGCAATGGACCCTTTTACATGACAAACTTCCCGGAACCGAGAGGAAGTTATTTGGGGTTTCCTGACATTATGCCATTCAGCTGTTGTGCTCTGCTCCCTGGTGGCAATTGCAATTTGTCGAGACTGTTCCAGCGTTGTCGCAGGACACTCCAGTTCTAGTTGCTGCTGGTGGGTGCAGACAAACTGGACAGAGGTGGGCTCAAGGTGGTAGTTGTCCAATGGCAATGGCGGGGGAAGAGGGGCATCCACGTGGCGAATGATAATTCGGCTGACTGGTAGTGGATGCTGGAAAGCGATAGGACTGCCTTCCTGGACTTTTCCAAAGGCTGAGTCAACTAATGGGACATCAGCACTGATGGCCATGGTGGTAATCAGAGGAGCAAGGTCTGCTCCAAAGTCCTGGTAAACCTCTGCCACTCTGAGGACATCAGGGTCCGGCATGTCTCCCCGCACTGCCTTATAACTTTTGCTCCTTTAAAAAAGCAAGGCACCCAATTAACAATTCTGCTTCTAGGAATTGTACATTTTTAAGCAACTACATAATTATGTACATTGACAAGAATTACCTTACTCCATTTCCAACTGTGCGCTGTTTTGGTCTTGCGGAGACAAAAACCATGTCGCGTACACGTCCTGGTTTCACACCCTGTAAAACAATAAAAAGAAATTATACCAGAAAAAATTATAACATTAGCGACACCACATACTTGCACAATATATGTAAATGTAGTGTATAGGGATTCATTTTAAAATTTTAATTAACATCAAACACAGTGGCTTGCAAATGTATTCATACCCCTTAAACTTTTCCACATATTGTCACATTTAAACCACAAAAACAAATATATTTTATTGGAATTTTATGAGAAAGACCAACACAAACTGGTATACAATTATAAATTGGAAAGAAAATTATAGATGATTTAAATTTTTTAACACAAAAAACTGAAAAGAGCAGATTGCAAAAGTATTCAGCCCCCCTAAGTCAATACTTTGTGGAACCACCTTTTGCTGCAATTACAGCTGCAAGTCTTTTGGTATGTCTCTACCAGCTTTGCACATCTAGTGACTGAAATTTTTGCCCATTCTTCTTTCCAAAACAGCTCAGGCTCAGTCAGATGAGATGGAGAGCGCTGGTGAACAGCAGTTTTCAGATCTCGCCACAGATTCACGATTGGGTTTAGGTCTGGACTTTGAATGGGACAATATGAGTTTATGACTTCTTTTACCATGTTGTTTCAAATATAGAACTGTATGGCATGTAATATCAAGATCACACTTACCATGGTCCTTGGTTTGTGCCAGCTCTGTTCCGATTCAGTACAGCTTAGTATAGGCGGCACAGCAGTCAAATTCAGAGCAGAGTAGTGTGCGGTCTGGTACAGTAGTGCAACACTGTGATAGCATAACGCAGTACCAGCTGCAGAACACTCCACTTTTGGTGATTTCTTGAAACTTCATCTAAACACAAAATAAAAAGTCAGCAAAAACTATAAAGGTATTACTTGGTAATTTTAGAACAAAATACAGGATTTCAGAGTGTTGGCTGTTTTTTGTGAACTTAATTGTATACCGATCAGTACTCTGGGTTTACATTTGCTATTCCAAACTGTATTTTTAGCTAAGTGCAATTTTTCTTATTTATGAGTGTCATTGCGCATTAAATGAGTAATAATAATTATGTGATAAGAAAAAAACGTTCACAGAGTATCGATTCCCTGGGGCCCTAATACACAGGGGTTGGACAATGAAACTGAAACACCTGGTTTTAGACCACAATAATTTATTAGTATGGTGTAGGGCCTCCTTTTGCGGCCAATGCAGTATCAATTCGTCTTGGGAATGACATATACAAGTCCTGCACATTGGGCAGAGGGATTTTAAGCCATTCTTCTTGCAGGATAGTGGCCAGGTCACTAAGCGATACTGGTGGAGGAAAACGTTTCCTGACTTGCTCCTCCAAAACACCCCAAAGTGGCTCAATAATATTTAGATCTGCTGACTGTGCAGGCCATGCGAGATGTTCAACTTCACTTTCATGTTCATCAAACCAATCTTTCACCAGTCTTGCTGTGTGTATTGGTGCATTTTCATCCTGATACACGGCACCGCCTTCAGGATACAATGTTTGAACCATTAGATGCACATGGTCCTCAAGAATGGTTCGGTAGTCCTTGGCAGTGACGCACCCATCTAGCACAAGTATTGGGCCAAGGGAATGCCATGATATGGCAGCCCAAACCATCACTGATCCACCCCCATGCTTCACTCTGGGCATGCAACAGTCTGGGTGGTACGCTTCTTTGGGGCTTCTCCACACCGCAACTCTCCCGGATGTGGGGAAAACAGTAAAGGTGGACTCATCAGAGAACAATACATGTGAAACATGTTTCACGAGGTGACTGTGGCTCAGTAGGAAGAGTCGTCGTCTTGCAATATGAAGGTTGTGGGTTCGATTCCAGCTTCCTCCTGCCATATGTCGATGTGCCCCTGGGCAAGGCACTTAACCTCAAGCTGCCGATCTGCGTATCGGTGTATGAATGTGTGAGCGTTAGTGAGTGCGATTGGGTGAATGTGGCTCTAGTGTAAATCGCTTTGTGCGGTCTGTATGACTGGAAAAGCGTTATATAAGTTCAGTCCATTCAGTCCATTGTCCACAGCCCAAGATTTGCGCTCCTTGCACCATTGAAACCGATGTTTGGCATTGGCATGAGTGACCAAAGGTTTGGCTATAGCAGCCTGGCCGTGTATATTGACCCTGTGGAGCGGCATGAGTGACCAAAGGTTTGGCTATAGCAGCCTGGTCGTGTATATTGACCCTGTGGAGCTCCCGACAGACAGTTCTGGTGGAAACAGGAGAGTTGAGGTGCACATTTAATTCTGCCGTGGTTTTATGTTTTTTGGATACAATCCGGGTTAGCATCCGCACATCCCTTTCAGACAGCTTCCTCTTGCGTCCACAGTTAATCCTGTTGGATGTGGTTCGTCCTTCTTGGTGGTATGCTGACTTTACCCTGGATACCGTGGCTCTTGATACATCACAAAGACTTGCTGTCTTGGTCACAGATGCGCCAGCAAGACGTGCACCAACAATTTGTCCTCTTTTGAACTCTGGTATGTCACCCATAATGTTGTGTGCATTTCAATATTTTGAGCAAAACTGTGCTCTTACCCTGTTAATTGAACCTTCACACTCTGCTCTTACTGGTGCAATGTTCAATCAATGAAGACTGGCTACCAGGCTGTTCCAATTTAGCCATGAAACCTCCCACACTTAAATGACAGGTGTTTCAGTTTCAATGTCCAACCCCTTCATCTGTGACTCAAATCAACTGCACATGTTAGAATCCATCCGCTGTTTGCCAACCAAACATTGAAGAAAACAACAGCGATCACTCTTACAGGAACCTGTACTGTGTTCAGTCTATAAACAGAAAAATAGCCAAAAAGCAGAAAGAACTGGCCATTGCATTGACAATTTGAAATGGGGTTGAACTTACAGCAAAACAAAGAACTGAAGCCATTAGAGACTAGCTTATGCGGTTCTCATGCAAGCTAACGCTAATGCCAAAGCAAGTGTTTGCACCTACTCATTCACTTTTTCAAACAGCTAGAAATGCTTACTACTTAACTTACACATCAGTGACATAAGAACCCCAAAATATAGTCCTGTTTTCATGGAACAGACAACATTTCTTGTTTCACCCTACTCCGAGTTCATCAGGCTTATCGTGCTTTTGCATGGATCTGTAACAGACCGCCCTGATGCTCACTCTCCCTGATGAGTCTTTGTTGGACACTGTGGTTAAGACAATAAAACAGGGTAACAGGGTAAAAATCTGAAACTACGACTTTGAGGTTAGGTTAAAACAGACTTCATATAATTGCAGAAAGCGATAACGCATTAGTTTTAAAGTAGAAAAAAAGTTGTAAGGTAGATACGACCTAAAGCTAGTTAGCTGAACAGTGACTGAATGTGTTTAATGCTTACCTTCATAGTTGTCAATGTAATTCGACACGTAAAACTTGAAGCCCTTTTCTTTTTTGCAACGTGGCGCTGATGATAAGGCTCTAATCAAGCAGACAACATCGTTGACTGAAACTTTCGGGAGGTCCTGAAGGCAGCGGGTGTAGTACAGCGCCATTGCTTTAGGTGGTGAACAACCGAACAGGAAGTACATCATGCGACGGGCCAATAGAACAGTGAGGAATGAATCAGCCAATCAGCAAAGAGTGTCAGTGTAACTTGACACCTGCCGTTTCTCACTCAGGCAGCACAATACTGTGTGTCTCCCCCTGACCGGGCTTTTTAACATGGAGGCGCATCCTCCCGAAATACCGCCCATAACTTGGAAACCGTAAGGGCTATCGACCATTCTTGGACCGTTTTTCTCAGAATGGACAGGGGGACGAGAATATCAATTTCAATTTTTTTCGTTGAAAATATAATATTAAAGGCACATGAAAATGAAGGGAACAATTGAGAAAAAGAAAACTGCCTGAACATATATACTACTGAAATGCTTTTACACACACTACTGAAATGCTCTTACACACACTACTGAAATGTTTTCTAATTATTTCAGTGGAAACAGAAGGTGTTTCAGAAGAAACCTATAGGTTTCCCCTTCAGGGTGTGTTGACTTTGTGTTTCTTTGAGGCGTGTTGCCGGAAAACTGTCAATGAAGGTGACATGTTCTTAATCGTGAAAGACAATCCTAAGTTTTAAATGTATAATTTGTATAGGTAGAGTGAAAATTGAGCGAGTGAGGAGAGTTTGTTCATTCTTTCTCATGTTTTTCATAAACCTAGAGTGTACACTCAGCAGCACGAACATTCAGTCAATGGATTACATTATAAAACTGAAAATCTGAAAAAATTGTTATAAAGTTTAAATCAAAATTGTAGAAGAATTGTAAGAAATATCAAAAAGTTGAATTAATAGCAGAAGGCTGTGAAAGCCTTTAAAAAGTTGAATGGTATTTCTAGCTGAAAGTATACGGAAGTAGTTAACTGGCAAAAACGGTGAAGTTTAAGTGGAATTTGACGTTTTCCATTCATTTCAATGGGGCCACAATCGGCAGAAAAAGTGGAAAATTTTAAAAAGTATAAAAGGGAGAAATAGCAAAAGATATAGACAGAATGAGCATAATTAGCTGTAAATTTTAAAATGTGAATGGTAAAAAAATTGCACAAAGTATGCAGAAGTAGTTAGCGATCAAAAAGGCGAAGAGCAACTAGAAGAATAATAAAGAATAGTGCCTACATAGATGCCTTCAGCATTCACACAATTAATTTACTTTAAAAAAATCATACTATGATCACTGGAAAACCAAATCTACTATTACAATGTTTGGGTTTGTTTTTTCATAAAGAACTATGGGGGAAATTAATATAACAATAGTTGCATTGGGAACCAACCTCAAGCAGGCTCCGTGCACAATGGCTGGCTTTAAGGTAAATTTCTTTATTATTTCAAGTCACTTCCTGAATAATTTTAAAGAAACAAAAACACAAAGTTCAGGCGGGCGACAAGGAGGTCATCCCGTGCATACACAAAGTTCATGAGGAGTCCAGGACCCGCTACTCAGAGGCTTGATCAGCCAGCGACGGCTGCGAAGACCTGGAGAACGGCAGAGACTTGGAGACCTGGGCGGCCGGTGGCGAAAACTGGCAGAGACGGTGAGTACCTGGAGGTTGATCATGAGGTCGGCCACGCAGAGTAGAGGACCCTCGGAGGTTAGAGTCAGGCGTGGAGTCTGGCGCCCCATAGTCAGGCGTGGAGTCTGTCGCCTTAGGCAAAACGTCTGTCAGGCCTGCAACAAAGTCAGTCGGCTCGGGAGCACAGTAAGTCGGCTCGGAAGCATTGTCACTGGGCCCTGGAGCTATGGTCATAGGCAGTCCACCCACGGATCCCTCTGGCACAGGCAGTAGAGGCGGTTCATCCTTGAAACCCTCACGGAGCTCTGGAGGCTTGGAGCCAGGTGGTGCCCAGGAGTCAGGCTTCAGTTCTATGAACACGCCCCAGAGGAAATCTAGGAGGTGCTCAGAACCAGGACTAGAGAGGACGACCTGGCGAACCCTCAGAGGCTGAAGCAGAGCCTGGCGAACCCTCAGAGGCTGAAGCAGAGCCTGGCGAACCCTCAGAGGCTGAAGCAGAGCCTGGCGAACCCTCAGAGGCTGAAGCAGAGCCTGGCGAACCCTCAGAGGCTGAAGCAGAGCCTGGCGAACCCTCAGAGGCTGAAGCAGAGCCTGGCGAACCCTCAGAGGCTGAAGCAGAGCCTGGCGAACCCTCAGAGGCTGAAGCAGAGCCTGGCGAACCCTCGGAAACCGATGCAGCATCTGGGGGACCCTCGGAAACCGATGCAGCGTCTGGGGGACCCTCGGAGGCCAGAACGAGGACAAACTGCTCCTTGAACCCCTCAGAGACAGGATCTGGCAGCGCCTCCTACTTGAACCCCTCGTCTCTGGGTTCAGAGGCCAGAACGAGGACAAGCTGCTCCTTGAACCCCAGAGAGACAGGATCCGGCGGTGCCTCCTCCTCGAACCCCTCGTCTCTGGGTTCAGAGGCCAGAAAGAGGACAAGCTGCTCCTTGAACCCCTCAGAGACAGGATCCGGCAGCGCCTCCTCCTCGAACCCTTCGTCACAGGGTTCAGGAACCAGGACGGGGACCAGTTCCCCACTGAACCCCTGGAAGGCCTGAAGACTAGGAGCAGAAGCTGAGGCGTCACCCGGACCCTCAGTGGCGTGAGCAGGGGCTGAGGTGTCGCCGAGACCCTCGAATTGAGCCGAGGCACCCCTCTTACGACGTCCTCTGCGGCGTGTGGAGGAGGTTCAGGAAGACTTGGTCTGTGAGTCAGTGGGCACTGGAACACAGTCAGTCAGTCCAGGAGCCAGAATCAGAGGTAGTCCACCCTCAGACCCCTCTGAAACAGGAAATAGAGGCGGTCCGTCCTTGGACCCCTCTGGAAACTCTGCAGCAGGCTGTAGACCTGGCGTGGACTGCTCAACAGCAGCTGCAGCAGAAGCACTCTGGAGACCAGGCGTGGGTTGCTCTGCAGCAGCAGCACCCTGAAGACCTGGCCTGGCCTGCTCTGCAGCAGCAGCAGCACTCTGGAGACATGACCTGGGCTGGACTGCAGCAGCACCGTTCTGGAGACATGACGTGGACTGAGCTGCAGCAGCTCTCTGGAGACCTGACGTGGGCTGGACTGCAGCAGCGCTCTTCTGGCTTGGTGTGGGTGAAGGTGGACGGCAGTAAAACTGCCTTACCGCCGTCTCATAATCCTCCTCCATCTGCCTTATTCTCTCCCTAAGCTCAGGAGAGAAAATACAGGAGAGAGGTCCTTCTGAAGCGCTTTATCTTTCGTGCATAAAACCTTAGACGCTCCTCCAGTTCATCAGGCGTAGCCCCAGTGCTATGGGCTGGAGCGAGCAAAGACGGCATGGGCGGAGCTGCAGCGAGCCTGGGAGACAGTGCTGTGGCAGACGAAGATGCGGGATTACTCGCTGCAGCCGTCACGTCAGTTGGCAGAGAAACCACTGCTCCAGACGTCTCAGCAGAGGTCTTGGGAGACTCCTCCTCGCCGGCTAAAAGCCTGGAAGCAGCTCCACGCGGGAGGAGGACGTGGATTTGACAGCCAAAGCAGGAGCAGGTGGAGAGCGTCGGAGCAGAGGAGAGCAGCCCTCACGGGTATCCTGGCGTTGGGCTGCCTCACGCTCCATCTGTTCCAGTACCAGAGGAGAAGGCAGAACCTCCAGGTCGGTCGGCAAATGCCTCATTGCCTCCTCCAGCTGACGCTGAACCCACCGATCCCTGGCGCTCTCCTGCCTACTGTCCGCGAGGTCCATGCTTGGCGTAAACATTCTGTTAAGGTTAGTGCAGCGCAGGACCCCGGAATGCAGACTAGCAGGCAGCATGACGGTGAATGAAATGATTTAATTAACAAAACATACTACAAAAGGTGATGGCAAAAACAGACATGGGCAGGCTGGCAAGACAGGCTTGGCATGATCAAAGGACAGACATGAACAGAGACAGTGATCTGACATGACCTGAAATGTTTCCGCGCCAAATGACAGATCAGGTGTGTATTTATGGAGTGTGACCAGGTGAAACAAGAAGACAGATTAACTAGGTGCAGGTGAACTGAATAAAGTTGATTGACAGGAGAGAACAAAATGTGACCAGAGCAAAACAGAGACTCTTGAATAGAAACTAACAGAAACTAGAAAAACATGAAACTGAAGCATAACCAGGAAAATAATAAACAGAACGATTCAGAACCTTAACTGTGAAACAGACCAACAAAACCCAAAAACCGCCACAAATCATAACAATAGGAGGCATATTCACGTCATAACAATGATCAGCATTAAGCTATGATTGAGGTCAATGCAGCAGCTAGATGCCGCCGTTTGGATTTGATTCACACATTGTAAAACAAAACAGCTGCAAGCCGATAAGGTTTGAGTGGCTGTTGTCATTCGAGAAGTTGATGGCTTGCTGTAAATTCATCAAAATACCTCATGGTAGAGGTCGACCAAATTTCCTCAGGTCAGTCTCACGAAGAATTGGTGTAAAAAAAACACTAAGGTTAAATTTTTGTTATTTTGCTGTTTACAAAATTTATGAGAAAAGTAAATTGCACAAAGGCCTCATGCTGCTACAACGCGCAAACATCTACATTGTTTGCTATACATTTTAATATGTTTTGTTTTGCTAATAAATATTTCTTTTTGATTAAATTAAGATCTGTTTAACATTTGTTACCATTGTGTCATTTATATCATGTAAATAGAGGTAGAAAAAGGAATATTGGCCTCAAGAATCATTCCCCCAAAAAATAAAAAAAATAAAAATAAAATAAGCAGCACATATTGGGTATCGGCTAGACTGATGTCAAAATAATCGGTATCAGCCTTAAAAAACCGGTTGATCTCTACCTCATGGTGTGTAGGTCACTCTCTGACTGCCACAGCACCGTTGCCATGGTTGTTTTGGACACGTGGTGAGTGCCTTCTGGCTATTTATACTACTTTGCACATGTATTTATGGGCAGGGACCAGGCGGTTCAAGCGACCCGGGCAGCTGTGCCCAAGTTACTGTAAATTGGGATGTATGATGGCTACGTGTGCAGTGACATGTCTAGGCACGTTTTTGTACATCTGAATGTTTTTGTGCAGTGCAAGTTTCACAATTTCACCTTACCGCCAACTTTTAGTATGAAACCTGTGCACTCTTTTGTACATGAGGCCCCTGGACCTTTGTTGGATTCAACAGCTTTCTAATTTTGGTAATGCAAGCTGTCTTTAAAACATTAATTGTGAAGCATTTAAAGGTCTAATGTTATGTTTTTATAGTGCTGATAATGATGTCCAGAATCTGTAACACAGTTTAACCAACTTCATCCTTCACTGACTTCTAAATTGGAGCCAATTTACTTCCCTACAAAGGTTTAGACAGATTCAAAATCTGCCGTGCTTGTTGTTCTGGGTTTTATTTCATGTTTCAGCTTCAGACAATACAGTTTACAAATGAAGGCTACATCATATGTTTGCTTAAGCATCCTAGCAACAGATTCAGATCTCACATCAGCTTGGTGCCACTGATAAACCCAAAGTGAGCTTTTGCCTTTTGTTTTCTGCTTCCTCCATGATATTTTGACACCTCCAGATCCTCACATGAAGGACTTCTTCCCTCTTTCCAAGAACATAATAGCAGGAAAGACCTGTGCATTTCATAGAAAGATAAGGGTGAGAGTTTCTGTAGCTTTTGAATCAGTCCCCACTTCCCTGAACAGCACAGCTGGACACTGCTAAGAAAGATGCAGCCTTTAAAAATTTTCATGAAGAACAAATTCTGTACATTCTTAGTCTATGCAGTACATGTATGTAGCTAATATACTGCCCCCTGCTTGTTAGATGTTAGGAAAATGCATAAATCCCGTAAAAATACATGAGATCCATTTTAATGGACAACATCATCAAAATATAGGTGCTGGGATAAAAATTAGAAAACTTTCTTTGCCACATTTTTTTTTACCTTCATACTCAAAAGTATTTTCCTCACTAACAAATATGTGAACTAAAATTGTCAGTAAAATGAGGAACAGCTGTTCAAGATGAGCTTGTCGGATATTTAGTGATAAGAGAAACAGATTTGCTATCTGTCATGGAAATCAACGCAAAACTACACAGTTCATACGGCCTAAATCCTTTTCTTTAAATTTTGACCAGCTACAAAACCTTTAAACTGACAAAAACAAATGGTTATTTTTTTTTAAATTTGTTAGAACTTCCTCACGATTTTAACATGAAGCAGAAAGCTATAGTTGTTTTTCGCTACATGCAGTGGGCAGCGCCGGAAGAGGAGACGTAGCGATCTACTGTAGCCACAGAAGCACACCCACTTGAAGGCAAAACAAGCGCGCCCCAACTAAGGCTGTGACCTCACAGCTGCACACTGTCATTTTATTGGCTTGAACGGTTGCTAGGCGATGGTACCACTCCCGTCGCAGAGATGACAACAAAAATCCACAAGCTGGGAAGACAGAGTTGCAAGTGCATTTTTGATCCATGCAGAGAACATGCAATGTTGTCATGTAGATTGTTAACAAAAACGGAAAAGAAATCTCATCGCTGTCATATAAATAGGGCCTGAAACTCCAGTCACCCGATGGGGGTTAAGCGCAAACAACTTCCGCACCAGTCAAAATGGGACGGACCACTTACTTCTGGTTTGGAGTCCTGTTTTCTCATAACGGCAGAAAGCGTAACCATAGCGAAAGCAACAACAATGGCGTTGTTTTATACAAGATAACTCCAGGAGCTGCCAAAGATTAGTATTTCCGATGTCCATCGAATATGCCGGGCGACTTCGAAAATCCGGCCACTAAAATGGATAAAGATTTCAAGCTGTATGCCTTATCCTACATTAGCAAGTACGAAGGTATGTAAAGCTATTGTGTACTATAGCTTAGCGTACTTAAGTGTTAGCTTCGTCATTTAATACTAAATTGAATTATTGCCGATTGACAATTTCATCATTCTGTGCTTATTACTTATGGAAGCAAATGTGTTCCAATATTCAAATTAAAATGTATTAATAAAAATGTTTTTTTCCATTTTCAAAATGAAGCTGCATTTTTTGACTTAAATAAAATAAAAAATAAATCCTTCAAACTGCATATTGATTTTCTTCTCCGAGACTGCTCAATCTGTAAATGAATTAAAATAATAAAATAATAGTTAACATTTCATTTTCAAAACATGTCCCAGCAAAAAGTGACCAAAATTAATTTTGAAAAGTCAAATTTAAAATTAAAACGTATTAACAGAAATGCTTTTTCATTTTAAAGTTATAGCTACATTTTTTGACTCAGAAATGAAATTGCTAATAGAGCTTTCAAACTGCGATTTCATTTTTTTCAAGACTGCTCATTGTATAAAACCACTAAAGAAATAACTAAGAGAAAAATGCTTTTTAATTTTCATGCCCACACCCACAAAAAGTGTTCCATAAATCAATTTAACTTCACAATTCCTAGCGGAGCAGGAGAGTGACGTCAGTGGCAACTCTTCTTCTACTGCCCCAGACCGCACTATTACGCATCTTGTATGCTAGGGAGCGGTGTGCATTGCTCCCAAGACGAAATGAGAGTGCGAAGATTGTGTTCAGAGACAGTGGGAAATCACCATCTCCAAATCTGTACCAGAGCTGCTAAGGGAAGCCGCAGCTGCCCTGGAATGGCATCAAAATCTATAGTATGTCTCTGCAGACCGGAAACCGCAGTTTCAGTCCTGCACCTCCAGACATGCAGTTCTAGACCGCTTGTTTTTTTAACAGTGCCAACTGCTTGATGACTGTAAAACTGCCCGCACATTCAGACCCACAGTTCTAGACCGCTTGTTTTCCCAAATGAAATACAAAATTGCCATTTTCTTTTCACACAAATAAATATAAAGAATTTCCCTTTGGGTATCAATAGGCTACTTCTGATTTCAATTTAGCCTGAGGTCTTTTTCAGCAACAGCTATTTAAGCTAATTAAAATATTGGTTGTAATAATTTAGAGATTTAGTGCACCCCAATACCAAACAGTTTGAAAGTTTATTACATTAAACTACTAAATAGTAATATATGCTTTATGCTAACACAGAAATATGTATTATGTAATAATGTATACATAAAATCATTCACGAGCTTCAGCTGATAGCAGGAAAGTCAAGTCCTGAGAAATGTGAGAAATTCTGCAAACGATTTTAATAATACATTTATATACATCTATTATATGCATGCAGTCTTCGCCACCTAACGTACAAGATGCATAATGGTGCGGTCTGAGGCAGGAGAAGAAGAGTTGCCACTGACGTCGCTCTCCTGCGTCGCAAGGACTGGCAAAGTCAAATTGATTTATGGAACACTTTTTGCGGCGCGGGCATGAAAATGAAAAAGCATTTTGCTCTTAGTTATTTCTTTCATTGGGTTACACAATGAGCAGTCTTGAAGAAAAAAATGAAAACGCAGTTTGAAATATATATTAGCAATTTCATATGAGTGAAAAATTGCTGCTATGACTTTAAAATGAAAAAGCATTTCTGGTAATATTTTAATTTCAAATTTAATTTATCAAATTTGACATTTCAAAATTAATTTTGGTCACTTTTTGCCGAGACACCTTTTGAACATTATATATATTATATTTTGAGAGGCTTGATAAACAATTAATGTAAGTTTGTTTACAGTTCAGAGTTATTGTTTGTCTAGTAGCAAAAGTTTAGGTCCCATAATTATGAATGACTGATTTTAAACCTTATATTCTTGTGTTTTATCATCCATCCCCCTTGACACCTGGCCAGTATCAGGCTGTCGGCTTTAGTCTATTCCAGCAGTAACAGTTCATTCAACTGTTAGATGGAAATTTTGGGCCAGTACTTGTAAAGGATACATCTCATCTCAGTCTTTATCTGTCAATATCAAAATAGTATGAAAATCTGTATTTTTCATTGTCTGTATAATGTCTTTCTCTATACTTTTCTGCAGATAGAGCTTCAGGATTCGGACCCTGTTGTCCTCATCTCAAGTCAGTGCTCTTGTGTAGCTGGCACTGCTGTGTGTAACCACACAGTTGCCTTGCTTTTTCAAACAGTGCATTATTCAGAATTAAACATTGCAGGTTGTTCCCACTCTTCATGGCTGCACAGAGACGGAGCAACAATGGCAGAAGCCCATATTCAGTTCTGAGTTCCAAAACTTGGGTTCCAAACTTGGATGCTGCCTTGGAAAAATCATTTTTTCAGTGTGGTTGTCCACTCTTTCTTCTGTGAATTAAAAAAAAATATTGAAAGCAGCATTTGATATCAAAATAGCCTTTACTTTGAATGCAGCTCATGTCTATATGTTTTGTTATAAGTAATAAGTTACATACTTTACTTGAGAAGTATTTATTTTTCCTGCCTTTTGTTATTGCTGAGATTGAATTGTCTTTTTTTTAGTGGGTGAAACCAGGGCAAGTTAATAAAACTGTCATCACCAAGCCAAGACTCAACAGAGTCAAAGAAGGGGGAATCAGGTAAGATACTAAGCCGTTATTCTGTATAATATTAGTGTACTACTGCCAACATGCTCCCAAGTACAACGGACAATGTGAATTTTCAGTATGAATAAATAAAACCTCCCATGGCAAGCTACTAAAATAATAAAGAACAATGATAAATAAACAGACATTCCTCTAAAATGATTATCCTCTTTTACAGAAGTTCACTGTACAAGGGTGTGGTGGGGGACCCTCTTGACATCTCTTTACTAAAGATTGGTGAATCCTACAAAGACCTTGATGCGACAGACAGACCTCTAGCAGCAAAAATGGGCATCAGTGACAAGAAGACCCTGACTGAAACAGCTTTAGGATTAGCACAAAAAGGGAGTGTGCTCTCTTACCAGCAGCCCATATTAACCAAAGTCTGTAGAGATTCATCAAGATCATCCTCCTTACCCATCACTACCTCTTAGTGAGCACAGGCTGGATCCAACAAAGTGTGTGCATGTGTGCACTGAGGAGGAACACTTCCATCTCAAAAGCTTAATTGTCACAATGGACACTGCACATAAGATTGAGGCAGTAACAAGACAACAGGCAGCTGACCAGGAGTGGCATCGGCTCCGCAGACCAAGGATTACGTTCTCTCATTCTTGAGAAATATGTTTTTCGAGAGGAGAAACCTCTGCAGAGAGTTTCACAATCAGAATTCTTAGAGGGACAAGAAAAACTGCAGACATGAGAAGAGGGGCAGACCTGGAGTTAGCTACGGAGTACTGAAAAACGTGAACTAAAGGCCTTGTGGCCTCGACATCCACCCAGACGCTCCCTGGCTTGGTATCTCACCTGATAGTTTAATTTATGATCCATCTGCACAGCCAGTATTTGGACTGGTTGAGATAAAGTGCCCCAATGTGAAGAATTATGTAGACTGCAGATACCTGAAAATGTAGCACGGCACTCTGTCTATGTGTGAAAGCCACTCCTACTATTGGCAGGTACAGGGTCAACTGCTTATAACTGGCCTTCAATGGTGTGACTTGTGCCCAGGAAGACATGCTAGTACAGCAAATCTATGTTGATCCAAAGATAACCACAGCCATCAGCGAGAAGGTGGATCACTTTTACTTTAACATTTACACGCCAAAGTACCTGTCTCCAGACGTCTGTTCTTTGACCTGAGAAGCTGCTAATTTTAACATAGCAGTTCAGCGATCATTTTTTTTTTCTTTACACAGCATACTTTCGGTTAATCATTTTCTTCTCCCCTCTTCATCAAATTAAACATTAAATCAACTGCATACTTGGTTGCATTTTAACTACATATGCTGAAATAAACTCATTTGTCTTGCAAAGATTGAAGTTTTTTTCTCAAATTTATTTGCATATAAATAATCATTAATTCATAAAAGATTTTACAATATATACTTGAGATGAGAGAACAGCAAAAACATTGTTCAAAATGAGGCAACAATAAGACATTTCCAATTTCATTGAAATGATTTAGCCTTTTTTATACATGGATTGCCAGTAGGTCGTCATAAATCACTGTAAACTGATTTGCTGTATAACCTGGCTGAACCAATGAATTATTTACAGTGTAAATTATGCAGTTACAATTTCAAGTACCTTTTCCAATATCCGATCACTTGTATGAACTGTGCAATCTTGAAGTATTTTATTGCTTTTAATCTATAGTGAAGCTAGAAAGTGATATCTGCGCACCAAACCCTACCAGATGAGCCATCTGATCTTCCCATGTGCAACTTGACTCACGGTCAGTTCCTTAGCCCAAGCTTTGACCAAGGGTTTGTTTTGATAGTTACTCAGGAGGCAGGCTACTGTAAAAAGCTGGTTGACACTGCCAGCAATGGTTAAAGGGATAATTGTGTCAAATATTTTATACTCCTCAATACGTCTAATTGCCCTTTCCACATGTATCATCAGCCGTGCTATGTCCTAAATGAAAAGCACTTCATCATGTGATAACTGTCACTTTTTACTGGGAAACGTTGGCCTGTAGACTTGCAGGGGACATGGTCATCTATTCTTGACCACCATAACAGACACATCTTTATCCAGAAGCGGGATAATGCCAGATTGCCTAAACAACTCTTTATCACTTATAGAGCCAGAATATAATAAAGAAACAAAAGTGATGGCACCATGTCGTGACACAACGACCATTCCTTTCATGGTAGAGTGGGATTTGTACTGTGAAAAAATCTCACTCTGCAAGAGTAAAGATAAAGGTGTCTGACATCTCATCTTTGTACAGTTAACAATGACTTGGGTGTCAAAGGACTTTCGAAACACAATCGGGATTGTGGCTTTAATCACACCAGGAGACATCCATATGCCAACAGCAGCGAGTAAGGTGTACAAAAAGTTGACCCAGGTTTTGATAACTGGCAAACCTTTAAGTGAAATAGTCATTATTACCTGTAAACGTATACCCTTAATAAATCTAGCCAGGTAGATGAATAATAGCTTATTTAATCCTACTGTTATATTAGTTTGTAAGGAACAGTAATTTAACCCAGGGCCTGTTGAATTATCAGAATAAAATCCTTAAAAATGTTAATACCTCATCATTAACTCGATTACAAACCTTTTCAGTCATTATTTCATTGTGTTTTTAGGTTGAAGGATAATTCATATGTTTTTCATAACATATGGCATGTTAAAACTTGTTAAAACTGTACACGTAAAATATCTAAATCTAAAATGCTTTAATTTTACATGGCTTTTACTTATTTTACATTCTGATTTTTATTCTGAACAGATTTTTGAACCAGTTTCATTTTATATATTTATTACACAAGTTTCATATAAAATACTTTTAATCTGTGCTTACTTTATTTTTACATTTTCAAATGGCCCATTCTGACCCAGAACATAACATAAGGGTTAACAGCAATACAAATGGCTAACAGCACAATGTTTTAAAAAAATACTTATAAGCAATTTAAAAAATATAGCAACAACACAATGTAAGGGAACTAATAATTATTATGTTTACCCTTTCTTGCTTTACTATTTTGTGTTACGTGTTCACAATAAAATTAGTTATTAGTCCCCCAGTAAGAAAATATATACTGTGGCACAATATTAGTACATTACAATATGACATAGTCTTGGTAAGTAAACAAGTATTAAAATAGTACACAAACCTGGTGTCACCATCAGATGTCATCATCTGATGGTGAAAATCTCTCCGGCGCAAATTCAGTGATACTTCCTCCAGTCTCTTCCACAGCTTCTCTATCACTATCTGCTGAGCATCAATGATTTCACATGCTGTATCTAAAGCTGCTGGTTCTGGTCTGACATCGGGCATTGTGGCACACAACAGAAATCGCCACTTGGATGATCACGCCTCAGATATTTAGTTGCTTTTATAAACTCATGCTGCTGTTTTCCCTCGAAAGAGCCAGAGAAATCTGGCAGCGTTAGCGGTGAGCGCAGCGGAAGTCCGCCAAAACGTTTTCCGGTCTGATCATGTGACGTTGGCATAAAGCCTATAACAGAAGTTGGAAACCACACTAATTCATCACTGATCAACTGTGCTGCAAAGAGATTTGATTTTTTTTTGGCGTACTTCCTATATCCTGCAGCACTGAATGTCAGTCTTTGCTTCTTTTATCAATTTTGATGTCTTTAAATTCTAACAAAACACTTAATACTTTTTTCAGAAACAAGTTTAGACCTAATGTTTCTTACAACACAGTTCAACACTATTTAAATAAATTCCACTGTTAATAGCTTTGAAATATAATATTTTGTTCATCAAATTGTTTTCAAATTTATGTAAAACACCTGAGATGCAGCTTTTAAATCATGAGCTGTCTCTAGTATTATTTTCACCTCCAGAAGGCACTCAATAAAGATCTCATTTTCAATTAAATCGAGGAATAAGTTATATTGACAACCTCTCTCATACAAAAATATTTGGTACATCAGCTGAAAGCCCTTTTTAATGCTTCATTTACATGGAAAACTCCGTTTCTCAGCAAACTTGTATCTGTTTCCAAGCCCAACTTATCCCTAACTAAATTGCGGGGGAACGCCGTCGTTTCACCGAGAATACAAAGGCATTTTACTGTTTTGAACGTCCTATGTGGGTCCATTTGGAGCTATTGAATAAGCCTACTCGTTTAGGTCACCTAAAATGTTGCTTACAACCTGTACTGACTATGAAAACATACCAACCTATAATTTATTCACAGAACTCTGTGGTTGAAACCAGCCTCCAGGGTGTTTTTTTTGTTGTGATGGGCAGGTTAAATTCTTTGTCCTCTTTTACTGTTTCGGAAATCCTCCCACTGCTCTGGCAACAATGCCATCCGTTTTGAGCTGCTGTCGCCACATCATCTGTAGTCAGCTTCTCTTCAGATGTTCCTGGAACAGTTACTGAGCAGTTTAGGAGCTCAGCTTGACGATCCAGCCTCAAAGTGATAGCAAAAGTTTACTGATTTTTGTTCTTCCTCAGACGGAGAATATCCCTAGTCTGCAGGCTTTGTTCCCGTGTTTTCTAGAGTAGTGAAGCATCTACCGAGGCCTCTGTTTCTTTCTTCTGTGTGTTGACCTGGCGGTTTGCAAAAGACCGGGAGGTGGGCATTACCGCCATCTAACTGGTGTATGGAGTGTGCTCATCATACGGGAGTTAATACGCAGATTCTTAATATATAACACATGATATGTTAGGAGATAGTTAAAAATAAAGTATAATGTTTAATGTTTTCCCTCCTGTTACAGATGGTAAGGAATGCTCATAGAAACATACAGTAGTATACATAGGATGCAGATACGCAGGATTGTCATGCAATGACCTGGAAGCTGTGGGCACTGGGGTAGATAGTTGAGCAGCTGATATTATCCTGTGGTTTTGATTAGAAAGGTCTACAGCACACTTAGATTAATATATGGTACAACTCCGCTACTACACAATCTAAGATATAAACCCAAAAAAAAAAAGACAATGGTGACGACATAGTGCTACTGATAATCACTGAGGGAGAGCACATCCATTGGGTCCCAAACAATTGGATTGCCAGATAATAAACTGTCATGTGACCTTCTAGATCGGGCTCTCGTCATGCTCTAACAGACGGCGACGGTCCGCGACGGGATCCTCCAGTGCTGATCTCTTTAATCATGTCCTCTGGCCTTAACTTAGATAAAAAGCATCTCAAAGTAGAACACTGGTTGAGAGTTCGTTCCTTTAAAGAGGCTTTAAGATAGAGTGTAGTGTCGCTTCAGGGAACAAGTACCGTGAGGATCTCAAGGACGTCTGACGCCAGCAGGGTGGCGTAGCTCGGACAAATTGGTTGATTCCGCCCGGTGTGCTAGGCCCGCGTGAACGCGAAAACCACTTTTTGTTGGATAAGGATAGGGTTGCCCACGGAAGAGACAACACATCACAGCTGCGGCCAATTACGCAAACATGTAAGGAGACCTATTAAAAATCTCCATTGTTTTTCCTTTAAAACACTTTGTGCTCGTGTTGTTAGTCCCAGAGTGAAGCCTGTTTTGTGGTAATCTGGAGGCAGTAGAAATCGGGTTCAGAATAATTTTTTAAGTACGTGTGAAACCGTAGGCGTGAGGATCCGCGGTGCGATTTGTAACGGTGTCCAGCCAGGAAGAACCTGTACACTCTTCGAAAAAGATAGATAAATATAGGGGAGGCGGTTTCGAGTTTCTTTCTTGTATGCAAGGAAGATATCGGTTTTTCCTCACCACAATTATAAAAGGGCCAACCTCCCTGACTAAGGCACGCTATACTGCGGTTAGGGTTTGGACGGGTCCTTATCATTCCATAAGTGATCCCGCCCCTATGGTTTCTTTGACAAAATCGCCGACGAGCGCTATAAGAGTAGCGGGCAATCAACGACTGGGGCGGTTAAGTGTTGTTGGGTCCTGACTATTCCATAAGGAACGGGGGAGTGATAAGCGATGTTTGGAAAAAGGCCTCTCTAAACCAGGGATATAAAGAAAAAGGTGTTAAAAGACCGCACCGGCATCCTTTTAGTTATTTGTTGAGTACACATTCTGCATAAATATAAACTGTAAACTGCAATTGGCCAGTGTGGAATCTGTGTGAGTAATAACGGTTTGGAGCAGGCCTGTATAAGGGAACGGGGTAAACACATGAACTGACCGACCTTGTCTGCTACAACTGCTAAGCTACAAGCTAAGCTAACCAGCAAGCTACTGTAACTACCTAGCATCACCAGAATAAACTCTATTGCTGAATAAACTCTGTGTCTGAAGAGATACAACAAAATAAGCTCTCATTTGGACCAGGAAACTTGGTGCTGTATATCCGCCTGGTTTGCACAGTAAGGGTTGTGAAACGTGTGATGTGGTGAAGGTGAGATGAAGTGACTGAGCACATCACTAGAAATGAATCTCCCTGCTTAGTTTTCTGTGGGGAGCAATGCTTGGAAACAGCGAGTAGAAATATAGGTTTCAACCATAAAGACGCTTTAACAGTTAAACATGGCAGTTTGTGATAATGTGAGCTTATTTTCTCGTGAGTCCCCATGACTAGTGATTGGTGCATGACTCTAACAGAAAAATAAGGGTAAGGAGAATAATTTTTAACAAATTAAGTGCACAAAGATGGTTCCCGTCCACTCTATAGAAATGCTGTTATTTACAGCACAGGGTAATCAACACTTTATTGTGTGTGCGGCCCAGCTGGTTTTCGGGTCCCATTTTGTCATGTTCTGTTTTTGTGAATGAAAAGTTCTTTTTCATGTTATCGTAAAATTATGGGATATGGTGGCAGGATACATTTTGGTTTAAAATCTCTCTTTCGGATATGATAAACAGTAATCGAAATTTTGAGGTTTTCTTAGCGTCTGGAAAAGCAGTCCTGACGCGCTCCTGAAGCTTGAAAGGTAAAAACATGTGTTAAACTGTTGACGCTCAGGGTGTTATCTTTTTATTTAATGAAGGTATCACGAATAACAATTAGGAGATTGCAAGAAGCAGGTCTGACTCAAGGCAGTACGCTAATAATATACTGTCATTTCTTTTATGCTACACACGAAAAGGAAGTGCCAAAAAGGACAATCTCTCCCGTCAAACCTTTTTAATAAGAATGGTTTACTTTTTTTTCCAGTCAAATGACTTAAATTAGAGCTCAAATTTAACACTAATGATGAAATGCCTTACCAGAATTCCTGGATTGGACTAAATGAAACAACTTTATTTACTTGAAATAAATACAAAGGTAATTAATTAAAAAATGAAACTTGTACGGTGTGTTTATAAAACTGGTGGGCAAGACAAAACTATCAGCTTTATAATACAGAAACATGCCCTTCATTTTTTTGGGCTCTCAATTTCATTCAGCCTGTCTAAACAAGATGAGGAGTGAGTTTGTTCCCACAGGACTCAGTTACAGTTAAATGTAATTGACCAATTTTAAAAAGGGTAATCTATGGTTCAGATTTAATACCTTTGACATTCACAAAGTTAAATGAACACAATACTCTGACCCTTTTGTGATGCCTAACTAGCACTACACAGAAGAGAACCAATCGAGGTATGAAAGAAATAAAGGTATATTGGCAGCCGCTGACAAACTGATTATTCAAGGGTAACCCTGTTAGATGCACCTCTCATTTTTTGACAGGGGTCCTTGCTAAAAGAAGATAAAACAAGTACCTGATGACGTGAGTGTAACCCTCATACAGTTTATTTTTTTCTCCTAGGTGAAGAAGGCCTGCACAGTTGGCTGTGTTGCACCCGGTAGCCTGACAAATGTCGTGTCCGTTGACACATCATTTACTTAAACATTTGAGATCTCTGGGGTGTCAGGAACAATAGCAAATCCAAAGATTGCATTTTTTGAGGGTTGACAACGGTGGTTGCAGAAGAGTGTGACAGAATGAATGCAGGCCCAAGTTATGATGATGAATGATGTTGGGCCAGATGAGTGAAAGGTTCATGGATCAAATAGGTATGTTTTTTCGTTTCTGTGACTCAATTATTTGTTTTGAGGTTTGATTCTAGTTTGTGGTCCGGAGCAACTAATGACATTTTTAGAGTGGCATGTCAGGTTTGTTTTTCATTTGTTTTTCTCTAAGGTTCGGTGTTCACTATATGTGTTCAGAACATGCTCGCAATGTTGGAACTAATTTTCTGGGTTTTAGTTTTCATGAGGGTGAAAACTTAAAAACTCTTAGTGAATTCTCTTGAGGTGGAATTGGATCTAAAATGTCTTTGGGATGACACCGGAACCAATAGAACCTGTCATTCTGCAATATGGTTCTGGTTGAATAATTGATAATAAATAGATTTGCAGCAAACTTCCTAAGAGGGGCAGGACGAAGCCCGAATGTGTTGTGTTTCTTAAGTGTTTGTCTAAAATTTCTGTTTCATGTTTTGGTCTTAATGTTTGTACTGATCTAACCTTTAGTCCACTTCAGAGAAAACAACAGCCAATAATAATCATATCATAGGTGGGAAAAAATTGGAAATGATTCATATTGGGGATAAAATGACACTAGTTATAGTGATCGACATTTTTAAGACAAGAATGAAGTAACTTAAAAATAATGGTATAGTATTAAGGTGTACAGAATCTCACATTTAACTTTATCTACTATTGGGGTAGAGTTTACGGGAAGGACCCTAAATGTCTAATTTAGGTAGATATCATCAAATTATCAAACGGCTTTGTAAAAGTATTGTGTCCACGAACACTGGCCCTTCAGGGTTAAATGATGGCGACATACCTTTGTTCTGGGATGATTTCAGAAAATGTTTATGGAAAATAAGGTTTGTAACATAATCTAACTTTGGCTACTTAGTTACGGCACAATAAATTAGCAACTCTGGGTTAACAGAATATAAATACGGATTTTTTTGGGTTAAAGGTGAGAAGATGAACTCTTATCTTGCACCAAAAAAGGAAAGCTGCGTACGAAGTTATACAATGTAAGTCCCCACCTGTTTTTACAGGCACGCCTCGGTAAACCAGTAGTATTGTAAATGATGATTAATGTTTTTAACATAAGTTGTTGGTACTGTGTGACACAATGAGATCAGTGATTGAGGAAGTGGTGGTAGTCTGGTGTAAACCTATGCGGTGATAACAAGGAGCTGCAGGCTGAATCCTCCGCAGGTGGAGTGAATGTGTTCTGGTGTCTTGGAGCCGTTTAGGAGAGCTTTCAATTGACCTGAGCTCGTAACATAGCGTGTCATATCGTCCCGTTGTGACCGAGAAGACGGAGTGTTGTGAATAAAAATCAAGTCATGTGGGCGGGGCCCCATGAGAAACCTGAGTGATATGAACGAGAGTAAAAGGCTTTTATCCACCAGCGCCTTGGGGCGCTGCTAAGGAAAACATCACAACAGCGAATCATACATCCAGCTGAAACCACAAAACAACAACTTGGACTCTTAGTCAGCTGGTGGCAAAACATGCAGGTTGTGGGGAATGTTTTGGAATTCATGGGATTTTATAAGGTCAATCCTAGGATTTCTCTCCACGCTGTCATAACGCAGCCTGGGTACTTGGGAGGCTTCGCGATTCATAAATAACCGGCGAAGAAGAAATAGTTTTTATTAACTCCGTGGGCGCGCTCCCCTGCTTTTTTCTCCTTGTTAAAACTCGGACGAAACAAACCTAGTTTTAGGCTCCAGCTCATGGTGGTCAGACGAGACTGATAATTAAAGAAGAACGAGAACAGCAAGAGCCAGCCTTTAACTCACATAGTCATATGATGCTGAGAGCCTGTTGAAAAGCCATGCAGAAGAGGTCGTTTTAAAAAGGAAATAATTATCACATATTTGACCCAGATTGATGTGCATTTTTGATTTTTTTCCTCTTTTGAGAGAAGTTAATTCTCTCCTCAGCTACTTGAAATGATGCGCTTAAACGCTGACACGGACATGCAGCTGCCTGAAAACAAGACTAACACTTCTGCACAGCTAGCCAGACTGTCTCTGCTGAGGCTCGTGCTAAAGATTGTAAACTCTACCTGCATGTGCAAACTCAGCCCGCGGCCAAAACCAGTCCACCAGAAGTTTATGTGATTCTCTAGAAGTAGAACCTTAGATATGAGTACCCTTTTTCGCTCTCTCAACATGGGGAAAGTAGAACACACGGAGTCTCTCTTCTCGTTCTGGTTCAAAAGCAACGAGGTCCTCCATGTCTCAAAAGTCATAAGTTGAAGGATATAGTTTGAAAATGTCACAACATATTGTTTGTGTCAGACCTCTGAAATCTGCAATCAGTTTAAGTCGAACAAATGTTTTCATTAATTAGCAGGACTGGGCAGCGTTCCAGTCTACAGGTGCGCCATGGAAGCAGATAATGATTGATTTATACTAAAAAAACATGTGAGCAGAACACACTGAAGGAAAATGTTCTTCTAAAAGGAAAGACCCAGTGAAATCACAGGTGGTCAGAGACCATGGTGGGGGGGGGGCCTGAAATCTGAGATCTGAGCGATAGCACTCGATTTTGCTTCCAACTACCATAAGATCCGGGTAAGTTGAAAGATGATGGGGTACAGTAATAAACGTTAATAGCGCAGGTTTTCAACCAGCATCGTCATGGTTAGTATGGAGAGCCTACAGAACTTGTACTACCCATAAATAAACAAGTTTGGCTAAAGTCTGTGCGCACACAAAACTAACCTGGATTGAAGCTCTCACTAGGTTTATTTAAATACATAGAGTCTACCTCCTTCCAGCTATAACGATAGTCAGTCAACATGAAGATACTAAAAACTATAACCTACTGTCGAATATAACATCAGCACTGTTGTGGAAGGTTTGCTGGCTGATCATCAGGCATGATCTAGAACACATTATGTGCCACGCTGATCCAAAATGCACCAACTACGACCCGAGACACAACCAAGGTCTGACTGACTTGTGTGAACGCTCACTGGGACTGTCCGACAATGAAACATGACACCTGTCTTCCAGACTCGGACGGACCGGGAGTACACACAACACCATTCAAGTGGGACCGTGGCAACTAACTGACCACCTATATTGATTCTTGGTGGATTAAAAATGACTTGATAGGCACTCAAAACAAAACCTAGTGGAAAAAAGAAGAATTTCTAAAGTAGAAAAGTGTGTGGAATATCCAGGGACAAGTAATTGCTTTGGGGGTGACGACCTATTAACTGCAGGTAAAGATGTACCCCGCCTTGTGTTACCTCTCCATCCGGAGATGCCCTGAAAAACGCTGGCCATAGCTTCCCTGTCAGGGGGAACCGTTCAGAAAGAGGTTGTTTTTAGAATATTTGATAATGTCTGCTAGAAATACACTGCTTCCTCTTAATAACGCAAGTTTCTATCTTTAAATGACACCAAGGCAAAACAGGAATGAGCAGATCTGAACCGGGCGTGTCAACAGTATGTTGAATATTGTTTTCTTGTCAATAATAAGAATACTGCTTTGGATATGATCCTAGCGAAGAAGAAGGTTGTGTGGTGTTTGTGGAGAGGTTTGTTGTTCTTTATTCCCACATTACACCACTCCATGATGTGTGATGCCTAACGACGGCCCTAATGATCACAATCATTATCATTGATTCAAAATTGCCTCAGGAATCAATGAACAATTTAAAAAAAAAAAAAAAGTTTGAGAGTGGTCCTGGGACAATGGGGAAACCTACTGTTGAGTATATTCACATCATACCTGGTTGTGGTGGATTCGCAGAGTTGTGTTTGCTGTTGGGTGTGCAACGTGTCTTCCAGCTCAGTCATGGGAGGGGCGAGGGGCAGCAGGTGTGTATTGATCGTTGCTACGATTGGTTCCAAGTGATACAGTAGGTGTAGGATTACCAGAATATCAATGGATGTGTGGCCGAGCACACTGATGTTGTCCACGTGAATATTTATAAAGCACAAGTGTATGATGTGGGTTCTCATGGACCAACCAAGTGCTGGGAAATGATGATAACTGTGGCACCTAAGATGGATCGAGCGACCCAAACGACATGCATGAGATAATTGACGGGTTTGACTTGACTCAGGGTCTACAATATACTGATACACATTGTGCTAGCTCATTTGTCGCTGGTGCTTCTAGGTGTTTTTTGATGTATTTTTGTTGTTTTTAAAATTTTCAACAGGGAATATATTTTCTATTTGCAATGTTTTTAATCATTAATTTCAGACACCAAAATCAGCATGTGGTCTGTTCTAATGGGAAAACAGAGGGGGTGCATCACACTGAGGAGCGCAAGCAGTTACCAGAGAGATGGGCACTCCGCTTGGGGGCCGTGAGTTACGTGGACTGACGGAAGGACTGCCTCCATATATTCTAAGCTTAGGTCCCCAAATGCACCAGACACATTGATTCGATGGTGATGGTGGTAGTTTTTTCCCACTCAGCAGAGGGTGTGTATATGAAGGTATCTTCTGGACCGTTTCTAATTTCTCTTTGCTGCCTTAATTAAATATATCTGCCTTGTGCTCATACTGCCTGCCTGCGCTCACGTGCTACACGCTTACACACCTAACTGTTGTTCACTATAAGATGCAACACTAGTCAAAGATCAACTGATACAGAGGATGACGCCTTATAGGTCTCATCCTTTAGGGAAAAACTACAACCTATGGACTCAGGGGGACTGAGAGGCTAACCGCCTGTCAAGTATTCCGATGACTTAGGTGTCCGGGCCCTCAAATCAAGGGTGTAGAAAGAGGGGGCCTGATCAGGCTCACTGGATTGACAGAGGATAACCCAGTAAGGGGAAAAAGAGGGCCCGTCGTCTGACTATGATATCCTTTACACAGTGACTTTTCTTTCTGTGGACTTAATGAATGAACTCGTGATCTTCACAAAGAACTGCAGAAATATTTTTCATTTATATGGTATGAATGCCTGTCAGACTAATCAGATAAAGGTGGTAATGACATCTTGATTAAACGGAAATAGTTAAACAACATGTCTATGAATGAAAGTATTAATAGGCCTCACAGGTTAGTTTTAGTTGTGGTGTTTCACCTCTCCATAGGTTGATTTTTAGGACATGTTTTGGGTAATAATGGAGATGCTTTATAAGTGAAAAGTTCTTTCTAATTGTGCTAAACAGGTATAATTGTTTTTGGTAATGATGAAAATATTTGTTGCTAAGATCCTTTAATTAAGTCCCAACCCCCCCCCCCCACATGTGGCCGCTTTAATGATGATAATAATAGCAGTGATAATTACCAACAATTGGCTATCTGCCCGGTATGAACATATGCATTTCTATATTACCATGTTAAGACTCCCTTTTCAGTGTAGCTGAAGCCTGCTAAAGGAATTCTTAGGGATGTCGCTCAGTTGGGGCTCGAGAAGTGGAACGAAGACAATCAACACTTAGGGGTTCTACATTACGTGATTCACATGATGTTGACAGAATTTTCTGCTGTGCTTCAGTCTGTTGTTCCTCGTCTCTATTTTCTCTAAATCAGTCACATACAGGTTTGGTGGGTTAGACTTGTCTCCCTAGGTTTATCAACTGTTGCTCTAGACACATGATCCAGGGGTCTATCTTCCGTGAGAATGGCGTTCCTTCTAAGTGGGGGGGAGACACAGTGACAGCTGGAAGGAGATTCCCTGGTCATGTATATAGTGTTTAACACACACATACAGGTTTGAAGGTTTTTCGGGGGTGGGTACCCAGTTGCAGGCTGGTCTCACGTACTCAGTGCCGTAGGGGTATCACTGACTATAGATTAGTGAGGTGCCTTAATGACTACCTGAATGCTGGCTTGGTTTGTTAGGAGTTATTTATTTATAAAACTTTATTAATAGCTCATGCCCTTTTTTTTTTTCCCTTTTATGCAGTAGTGAGGTAAAGTATAAGTTCTAATGTTTCCCTTCTGTTACAATAGGATTCAGGAATGCTGCATAGACATAGCTAGTTACGAAGTGACGATGACGCCAAGGATTGTCAGAAATGACCTGAACTTGGGGCAATCTGGGGTAGATAGTGGAGCAGGCCTGATATTACTGTTTGTTTAGAAAGCTACAAGCTGTTTAGATGAAGGATGGACACCCGCTAACTCTGACACACACCTGTGTGCAATAGTCACCACAATGCGACACTCATAGTCTACTGATAATCCTGAGGGAGAGCACATCCAGTTTGCATTGCGCTTGGGCATGATATAAAATGTATGCTGAGCGCTTCTATCGGGGCTCTTCGTCATGCTCTAACGGACGCGACGATTCCGAGACGGGGAAGCCTCACGCTGATCTCTGTAGATGTCCTCTGCCTTTACTTAGAATAAAAAGAGCTAAAAGTTAGAAACTGGTTGAGAGTTGTTCCTTTTAGAGTCTTTAGATAGAGTGTGTGATCGGTTCATGGGGAACGAGTACCGGAGGAGCTCCGAGGTGTCTGACCGCCAGCAGGGGGCGGTAGCCTCGGAACAGATATATATAATAATTTTGTTTTTTTAAACAATCTTATAATTTGTATATGTTTGCTTTCTAATTTCCTTTGCAATGTGTCTCTTATACTATTCTCTATATACACTTCTTTAATCCTTTCAAATTATCTCCTCACAAATATTATTTCCTGATCATATTTCTGACATCCCAGTATAACATGTCCTATTCTTTCGTAATGTACGCTGTATTTCAATTTAAATGACTGGCCTGTTGTCTGAATGATTATGTTTTAAACTCAATAACACGGAGCTTGAATTTAACCAAATTACAGTTTTTAATGGTTTTATGTCCTCCACTTAATAAAACTTCTAACTTCCCTCCTCTGTAGACAGATAAACCGTTTGTGATTCGTTTTCCTGCTTATTTAAAATTGCCTTGTAAATCATCCTTTTACTTCTTCTTCTTATTGGCGGTTGCCAAACATCTTGATGGTGCACTAGCGCCACCAACTGGTAAGGGGTGTGGAACGAGCGTCGCTAGTGTTAACCTTTCCTGTTTCTGTCCCCTGACCGTAGTCTGGTGACACAAGGGAGACGCTTCCTCCAGGGCCGAAGGTTAACTCCCTCACTCATACGTTGCTGAGTTGAGCATGAAGGAACAGCATCAAAACACTGAGTTGTTGACAAGATTCGGTGTTCTTTTTAATGACTTTGCAGCACGTAAAACACAGGGCTTACAGACTCATGCACCGCTGCTCCGGTCGCCCCCCCCCCACACAATAACGCCGACCTCACTTCTTCACTCTTGATTCTCAGCTACGGCAGCGCACAGCGCCACCTCTGTCCGAAGGAGTGATGTCAACATCATCCATACACACCCACAAACATACACCCCACACACTGAGCTTCTAATCACATATAGTTCAGACAATTCCTGCAACACTAGGAAGAAAAAAAACTCAAGATCCTATCAAACAAATTACTCTGTCTTAACAAAAAGAATATGTCCTGGTAGCTTTTACTTCTTGAGTCTCTGAAATACGTCAATAAGGTTTGGTTTTATTGTCATATTATTAAGGTTTGAATTTGTTGATTTCTCTTATTCTAATAGTTCTGACAATGCAAACAAACAAATTCTGTTGTCTCATCTTCCCCACAGTCACATTTTCCTGTCTGATATTTCCCTATTATGACTGAGAAGGTATGTAGTCCAGTATGCCCAAGTCTGCGTCATGAAATAATTGTCTCCTCCCTCCTTTTCCTTCCTATTCTTCTTATATCTCCAATTTTCCTTAGGATTTTGTAAAACCACCGTCCTTTGCTTTCTTCTTCTCATTGCTTTTACCACCTCTCTTTCAATTTTTGTGTTAATATGCCCTTTATTTCTCTTCTACTAAACGTAACAACAACATCATCTAATAAACGTTTGGTGCTTTCCTTTGTTATCATATCTGCCATATCATTCCCCTTTACCCCGTGGTGGGCTGGTACCCATACGAAGTGTATTGTAAGCCCCATCATATTGATTCTATAAAGTGTTTGTTGTATCTCAATTAACATCTGGTCTACTATCTGACTGGCTGTGCTGAGAACTGGCCAAAGATGAACTAGAATCCAATTAGTGATCTTAATGGTCTTACCTCTTCAACCCAAAAAATATCTAACTATATTGAAAGCATTTCTCCTGTATAAACTAAAACTCTATCACTAACCCTTTTCCCTGCTTTGACGTAAAATTGAGGGACAATGTATCTTATCCGATCCAATTCGCTGTATTTTGTGAAGCATATGAGTATAAATGTACATAATTATAATATTGGTTGATGTATTACTGTACTGAATATGATTCCAAACAAAAGGGGGGGTCAAGTCCCCCCCCTCCCCCCCATATGATAACATCACTCCGATTTATAAATAAATAATGCTTAAATAACTTGTTGAATTTCTTTTATTTTCATTTGTCAGCAAAATAACATCATCGTCTGGTAATGTAAACCCCCCCCCCCCAAAAAAAAACGTGGTATCAACCAACCCGCTTTCTCCACCAAGCATTCACTGTTTGCTCTACTTTTGATTCAGTCACTGGTGAGAGTGGTTGTTCTCTCAAAAAGACGGACAGCCAACGGTTTTTCACTGTTGGCTGACAACACCATCTTGTAAAAAGAGCAAAAATCAAAAAACCTGTCACCTGGATCTCTGGGGCTGAAGCTCCTGATGTATTCAGAACAGCCCCGAATCTAATGAGAGAAGACATTTAGGAGTTTGTCTGTTCAACAGATGCTGTAAGCCCCAAAATGACAGACTTCACATTTTATTAAAAATAATCACATTTGTTTCTATTGTGTTCCACATAATCACTGCCCGCTCCACCTAACATGACAATGAGTTTAAAAGAAAAGAAGACAAAAAGTGGTTATTTGCTTACACGCTGTACTGCGACTGCGCAACTACGTGCACAGGCTCAGGCGGACTGGCAATTTGTCCATTCTGGAGAAGTCCAGAACGGCTGTTCAGTCCAGGAGTGTTGGCTTGCCTCGTTAATTACCCGAAAAGTTACACTGAGAGCATCAAACTGTTATTTATGTTGTTTTGGGGTTTTTGTTGGTCTTATTCACAGTTGAAGTTTTGAATCATGCTTCTATTTAATATTTTCCTGTCACGCTTTAGTTTTCATGTTTTGTCAAGTTTGGTTTTTGGATCTGGTTATGCTTTAGTTTCATGTTTTTCTAGTTATGTTTCTATTAGTTTGTATTCAAGAGTCTCTGTTTTGCTCGAGTCACGTTTTGTTCTCTGTTGTCTGTTAATCAACTTTATTCGGTTCACCTGCACTAAGCAAATCTGTCTCCTCGCTTCACTTGGTTACGCTCCATATATACACCTCCATTCTCTTTATTCCGCGCGGAAACATTTTTCTCGATCATGCTCATTTCTTGTTTTTCAAATCATGGTCATGAGAGACTTTCACCTGAGCTAAAGGTGAGGTTAAATGGCCTGGCCGTGATAGAAAACAGTAGGAACCCTCTCTGTGAGCTTCTAGCTGGATCTGCATCATGATGTGAAAAATATCTGATCTTTAGTCAAAAGGTTCGTGAAAGGAGGAACATATTTTAATGAAATGTTGGGATAGCTCACTGGATAATTAAAATAGACGCATTTTTAGGGGATTACCATTCCATTAAAATATAAGAAAAACAATTTTATAGCAGTTTCCTTTTTAGAAATGTAAGAAATTATGACAATGGAGCCTCAGAGGTGGGAGAGAGTGAAATTTAAAAAGTCATTCACATAGATGAGAAAAGAAGCACATTTATCTGTGCCACAGTAAAAGATAAAGTAAAAGTAAGGTTTTTATTAATTGCTGAACTAATGTGGAACAGGAAAACTGCAGAGTAAATACAAAGAAAACAGGAAAGTTAGGTAAATTACAGTAAAAGCATTAGAATGAATTTCTAAAACAGGAACGTAAAATTAGCTTGACTCCTTTTACAAAAGTAAATTATTCAATAAATAAAAATAACTAGGCAGAGAGCTCAACCCACCCAGTGCTAGACCCAACGTTACACCCTTGACATGTAGTATCAGATGGTCATATCTTTGTCCTTGTAGAACAGTCCAGTAGTTCAAAATGAGCTGATCCCTTCTGAAGTTGAGTTGCATTTCTCCCATTTCAACCTCTAATGCTGTTCTTGGAGATGTTTTAAAAGTACCTCTCAATATTCTTAGAGCCTGATACTGGATATTGTTTAACTTATGGAGGTTCGTCAATGGAAACCCCCCATTCTAAGAAAGAAGATAATTCTCTCTAAAATTTTATTTTGGAAATTCCCAAAGCAACTATTTTTTCCCCTAGACTTGTTCTATGCAGAAAAGAAAGAGCAGCTTTATAAACCCCACACAGTAAACAGTAAAAAAGAGAAATATATTGTGTTATGCAACATCAACCTAAAAAGTAGGGCACACCCTCACAGAAAAGCTAAACATTGGTGCAGTTGGTAGAGCTGGTGCCTTACAGCAAGAAGATCCTGGATTCCAATTCTGGCCTGCTGTCCTTCTAAATCATATTTGCCTATGCATGTGTGGGTTCTTCCTGGGTATTCCGGCTTCCTCTCAGAGTTCAAAATTATGACTTAAATGTTAATTGGTCTCTCAAAACTGCACTTAAGTATGCGTGCATGCATGGTTGTATCTTGTGTCTGTTAAGTGCTCCATGCTGGACTGGTAAACTGCCCAGGGTGTACCTCTTGGCCAATGACCGCTGAAGATAGGTACCAGCCCCCCGTGACCCTGCAGGGACAGGCAGTAATAGAAAATAGATGGATTAACTCTCTCGGAAGTGAATCCCTTTCACCAGCAAAATGTTTTTTTCTTTGTAAATTTACTTCTAATTTTATTTTGCATAATCTAAGGGAGTATTCACACCTGGCATGTTGGGTCTACTTTAAATGGACCAGAGTTTGTATACCCCCTTGGTCCGGATCTTTTGTGCATGTGAGAATACACTCAAGCAAACCCTGGTCCAGACCAAACATCGGACTAAGACCCACTCTTTGAGCTTGTCTCGGCCCGCTTCCAATCAGACTCTGGTGCGGCTCGCATCTGGTGGGAATACAAACTGGCTTTAATCCCAACCCAACTACAGGAAACATATGTCTTTTTGTATTTAACAAGCCACTGCAGAGAATGTTGTGAATAGTGAATGAACTAAAGTCATATCTAATCCAGTGTCTTTCGCTTAGCAACACTGCTGCCAGCATGCTGTGGGTCAGGACACGCAGAGCATATAGTCTCTATGAGCTCACAGCAAGCATTCTCTGACAAGATTCCGAAATTAGAAATACTCCTTGCGAAACCTGTGTTGAACGAGCTGCTCTTGACAATGATTTTGGAGCTGAACAGAACAGAAATGCAGCAAGCATTACTTCCATGATAGTTTTCCCCCATTTCCGGGTTTCTGTTCTGTTCAGCCCTATTCATTTCTTTCCAATGGAACCAGGGATCGTCTTTGCAGCAATCCCTCATGCTGAACATCAGCGGCGGATGGTGGTCTTTCAAGGAGGGGAAACTCAATTTCAAGATTGCTGATTCGCTCATTTCGCTGTCAATCAAAAAGGGATTCAGCCTCAGACAACAGTGTATATTTGATCACTTATTTTTGACATTTTAGGGGAAGCTGAGCTTCCCTTGCAGTCTTAGAGCAATCGCCACTGCTGAGCATGCATGTAGCGACAGTGCAGAGGAAAAACTCCCTTTTAACAGGAAGAAACCTCCAGCAGAACCAGGCTCAGTGTGAGCAGCCATCTGCCACGACCAACTCGGGGTTTGAGAGAAAAGAGCAGAGAAGGAAAAAGAACACATAAGCAGAACACATAAGCACTTATCCAGGAGTACTTTCTATGGGAAGGAAAAGTGAAGTGTGCTTATGGTCTGGACCAAACCAGTAGACCAAAGTACTTTCCTGGTGTGAATACACCCTAATATGTAATGAAACCAGAGAATATTATGAGGTTAAATACACTGAGATTATTATGTCTTTAATCATTTTTGGGAAAACCGAGATGCTAATGATGCCAATGCTTTTGAAGGTTCTGATAGGTCAGATTATGACATTTGAATTAATTGGAAGCATATCTGAAGACCTTTTAGGTGCAACACCTCAACAGGCTACCTCCTTAAGTGACATCAGGGAAAAAAACAGAGGAAACCAGCAAAGATCTCAGGAATAGACTTTAACACGTCTACAAATCTGGTTTATTGTTGGGTACAATTTCCAGATGCTTGAAGAGATGCAACCACAGTTTGTGCAAACAATTATCCGGAAGTATAAGCAGCATAAGAGTGACCAGCCATCATACCAATCCAGGAGACGGGTTGTGTGTCCCATAGATTAACTATGATTGCTGAAGGGGGCAGCAGAGATCATGACATCACATTTCAACTCACCAGACAATAGCCTGTTCTGGTTCTTCCTCTACCATTAGGTTTTAACAATATCAGTGAAAGAATAAACATCCATGAAATCCTATATGAGTATTATGGTGATGATCACTCTACTTTAATGGATATCTATCCATCCATTCATCTAGGAATACATTGAAATCTCCACCAACTGGTCAAGGTCATTCCAGATATTGTATTAAAATCATGAATAATTTGAGAAAGGGTGTTCAACAATGTTGTTTTCAATTGTAACTGTAAACACTGATCAGAAGGTGCTCATCCCCGTGGGCATTATTTCCAGGTCTGAGCACCAACTTCAGAGATTTTTCTCTATTAATAATCTATCTCTTATGTCTGCTGCCTTAAATAGATGTAATTTGGCAAACGCCATTGTACTTTTACGACAGTATCGAATAATTTTCTGCCTTTTTAGACTGACCTTTGTTATGACTTTACCAGTGAAATACTTTATACCAGGGATCCCCAATTAAAATAGCAGGAGGTCCACTCCCTCCCTCATCCAAACACTTTGGGGTCCGAACATTTTAAATCAAGAGACAAAAATATTTTCTTTCACTTTTAACATTTAATTTACGCTAGAGTTTTTTTTAACTACTGATCCAATTATTCATATGCCCATGAAATCATACATTGAACAGAGAAGAGCAATCCAATTTAAGTAGCAATATTAAACACTCTAAATGGCAGAGTTGAGCTAGGTCTGTGCAACTTGGTATAATTCTGCTCTCCTTGTGCTTGTGACAGGCATGGCAATTTGCTTAACCTTTTCCTTAAGTTGTTGTCCTTCTTTTCGATCTAAAAATGTTTCTGCCACAGCTTCCATACACTTCCCAGTCAGTGAAAGGCTTTTTGTGTTTTCCCAAAATCCACTGTACTCACCCTGAACACTCGTATGCTCACTGTTGTGCTGTAAGAGACCATATATTTCTGTACATTCATCTTTAAATGTGTGATTTTCATGGCCCACTTTACATATTTTTGATGAAGCCATCTACTTTAACTCACTCATCTGTGCACCACCAAGTCACTGTACTATCAGCAGGTGTGAGCTCCCAAGCTAGTAACTTAGCAACCTGCGTTAAAGGACCCGCATAGCTTCTTCTTTGTTGTTTTCTAGTGGTTGCCATACAACGATGTGGTGCATCACTGCCACCAGCTGGCTTGGTGTGTGGACCAGAATGTCAGTGACCTATATATCTATCCGTCGCGCCTGTTCAAAAGTCAGATACAGCAGCTGGTTAGGAATAAAATCTTTATTTTAACATAGTAAATGAGAAAATGCTCTTGGTTAGGGTAGCAGCAGCAGCCCTGAGTGAAGCAGCTCATTGCCTTACTTGCATCACGTTCAGCCCGGGCCCAGACGCTGCGCAGGGCTATATCATATTAACACTACATGCAGCGCAAGTGAAGTTAGACACTGTCTGACAACATGCAGTGATATATAAATTCTTGAAATCAGGTTGGGTCCGGATTGGACGGCACGTGGGTCCGAATCCTGACCCTGGTCCGCTAATCCGTGACCTCTGCTCTATACTAATGAAAGTAGTAGAATCAAGTATAATCAAAATGGTATTATTTTAAAGTTAGTCATGTAAAAAGTTCAATTATACTCAATTTAATTTTACTTGGTTCATTTATAAACAATTAAATTTCATCCAAATACACTTTATAAGAAACAGTTAATTTATATTCAGAAATATAAAATCACATCAATGTAAAATCCCACCACAGACAGACTTAATTCACTAGCATAGGAAAATACTTCAAACCTTGTTGTTACACAATAAAAAACAAATTCAGGATATAATAGCAACTGGTAAAACTGCACCAACAACTCTACCAAGAGCTCTAGTGGAGAGAACTCAACTGAACAATGGAAAACGCTTTGAGGTTTCTGGACATGCTGGTTCCACCATGTGGTGTTAATGGACAGTGTGTTTTTGAAACCAGAGGCACGGTATGTATCTGCTCCCCCCAGGTTTCTGCCTTCAGGAACAGCACATGGGAAGGGTGAATTTTGGGCTTCAGGAGTCTTCAAAGGCAGCCCATTCTTCTATGAAGATTAGCCTCAAACATGCACCAGCATATTCTGCACGACACATGTCCAATCTGACTTAAAACCTTTTCCAAATTGACATCCACTAGCCTACGTAGAGACTAGTGTGGATGCTATGGGAACTAGTCCCCTGGCGCCCTCCACTAGCCTAGCATTTGGTTTCTTACAAATTACTTTTTTTTTTTCCAGTGAATCTCGTAAACAAAATTCACAACTACTTAATCAACAGCTAGGCATAACAACTAATTAGAATCCCACCTTAAATAGAACTTAAACTTAAAACAGTGAAACCTTGCGTAATAAACTACTGGAACCACTTATCATTAGTAATAGCTAAAAACTATCACCAGTCGCCTACTAATTGGACAAAGGACTTTACTTTGGGGATTGATCACCCCGAGGGGCCGCCGCTGGATTTAGATACAAATTACTCTGAAAAAACAGCTTTTTAGCTCTTAAACTTAATCCTTCAGAACACAAATCTATTAGGAAGCACGATTACCTAAAAACAATTTTTAATACTAGAAATAAAGAAAACCAACCTAATCTACTCTCAGACAAAAATAACACGGTGGACTGTAACCAGACACAGAAAAACAATTTTGGTAGCAAATAGGAAATTAAAAAACCAATCCATGGCCAACAAGCCTAAAAATCTGACAAAGTGGTCAAATCTGGCATTTCAAATTATTTTTACAAGAACACCACCGTGAAACTAACAATTCACTCAGGAGATAATTCTTACTTATAAAAAGAATTCAAAACAATTCCAAAAAAAAAAACTCAATTGGTCAACCACAGAGAAAGGATATCCCACAGCAGATGACACACTGTAAAGAGAGGGAAAGACACAGTGAAAGGGAACAAACACAAGGGGGCTCAAAACCCCACAAGCACTCACAACATCCTCTAGTTGAATCAGCGAAGGTTAAACCAAAACAGGGGCCCACAGAGGCCTACTTGCACACTTGACACATACAAAACGCACTACCGAACAGAGACTGTCCTCTAGAGAACCCACCACAAACCTCAAACACGTAAAACAATCCAGAAATTAGACCAGGCAACGATTATCCGTACCCCTCCGGCCCCCATAGATCAACACGTAGCTCTACCACACATGAACACCAAGGGGACAAAATTTAAAATTGAACCCTGACACCCAAAAATAAAATCATAATCATGGGTGACTCGAATATAAAAAAATTACCCAGAAATCTTTAAACCCCAGTTGCAAATTGACTGCAACCTAGGGGCACAATTCAAACACGCAAAACACATTTTAAGGAAGATTAAAACATCTGATCAAACCACATAGGTCCTCCTTTCCTTTGGTATAAACAAAGACTATAAGTACCAAAAAAACATTCACAAATTGGTCACCAGGCCTTTAAACACAGCGAAGGACACATTTCCCTTTGCAGACATATAAGGTACATACCACTGTCGTTATTATGAATATGAATATATTATTTAATATTTAATATGATTACTTTAATATTTATTAAACAATATTTTGGTCTGTTAAGGGTTGTCCTGTGAATACCAGCCCAGTAAGGAGATGGTATTAGGACAAAGTTGAAAGGTGTGAGCCAAGCTCTGACATTATTGAAAAGCAAAACTCTGCACACACATGGAATGAATTCACACAATTTCTTAAAATACAAGAATTTATTAACAAAAGCAAGTCAACTCAAGTCAAACATATTTCAATCAACAAACCCTTTACTATGCTAAAACAATCCAACTAAACTACCAAGCAGAATTAAAGAATAAGGAAGACTAATGGGCTATGTACAATATAAACAAGTTGATCAAAGATGGTTGAAAACCCTGGTCGAAAGAGTGATGCAACATTACCATGCAATGTTTTTGTTTGAGAACCAAGGATTATCTTGAAGAATCTGGAAGAGAAGTTAAATTAGTCTTGGAACCAACTTAGGCAATAATCAGCAAACGTTTAGACAACCATTCACAATGCAAGATCAGATAAAATATTATTTTAATAAAATAATATTTTAAAGAATGATTTGCTGAATAAAACCAACCTTCTGTATGACCAATTCTCAACAGTGTTTAATTAGTTGCATTTATTTATTAAAATAATATTTAAAGAAATATTATTAAGGAAATATTTTAATAATATTTAAGGAAATATTTTGAATAAGAACCAAGTCTTTCTGGAGAAATTGGGCTTAATGCTGTTTACTTAGTTATTAAGTTTAATAAAATAATATTTAGGGAAATATTATTTCCTAGATTGAAAACTAACAACCTTTTTTGGGTAGATGATCTTTAGCATCATCAGAATCAAACACATACCTTTAAAATACCATTAATAAATGGGTTAAAATGCATAAGCGTAGACGGCGTGTTATGGCTGATCTGTGTTTAAAATCACCCTTTAAATAAAGTTCATCTCAACTTAAAAAAAACAAAACAAACACAGAACACACAAACTGAGCACATGTGCTGAGCAGATAATCTGCTAGCATTAAGATGGTTGAGGTTTCAACGTAAACAAAACCAAACGTCATAATGAAATTTTTTTTTGATTATTTCACTCTAAACTACTTCTCTCTCTACACCACCACCTCTTAGGTGAACCGTGCTGAGGAAAAGTTGTCAGGGGCGACTCAGTTGAGAAAGGGTCTCTGCTGGGAACTCTCTAGAACACAGTTTGCTTCTGTAGACCACAGAGAGAAAAGTCAAGCAACATTTGTACCTTAATTACCCCGTTTCATGAATGAATACTGGACACACAAACAGCAATTCATTTCTACCTAACTTAGTGCATATGATCACGTGATGGAATGACACTCTTGGATCCAATTTGAAGAGTCTATTTGCTAGCAAAGAGACATTAGCGCGCTGTGTCCCTCCGTCCAGTTCCTCTGGGGACCTGCGTGGAAGAGGTCTGTTTGTTGCAAAAGTGGGGTTTTTATTCGGACAGCGACGTCACAGGAAGTCCGCTGTTATTCCCTGTTCCTGGCTGTGCTGGACGTAGGTTGATGCGATTTATTTCGAAAGTTCTAGAAAAGTTCTTACTGGCCATTCATTAGGTCCCCATGGCTGGGGTCCCAACACCCCTCATTAACTTATCTAAGAAATTGGTTTACCTACAGAAACAAAAGTAAGAATGATTATCCAGGTCAAGAAGTTATCCAGGTCACCACTAAAACACTAAAAGCAATACATACAATACCTAGAATCAGGGACCACACCTTCCAAACCACAGAAGACAAAATACACTGGACAACAGACACAGGCCAAATCATTGGGCAACACTGGTGCCAGTCTTTGAACTACAGGCCCATTTGAAATACACAATAAGCAAAAACTGAACACACCCCGCACAAAAAAAGAAAAAAAAATGCTTGGCAAAGAAACTACCAGTTACACAACCAAACAAATCTGTAACCTAATTATAACAACTAAGACATGAAAATTGACGACTAGAGTAATGCTGAAACCGATGAGTGATGACTGTTGCCATTAATGACAACAGAAATATTTAACAGCCAATTGCAGCTGCGCGGTTTGAGTGACTATTCATAACTTAGCCATTTTTCCTCAAGTGTAGATTCCAGTGTGACAGAAAAAGGTTTCTGTCTTGTGTTGATTCTCATGTGTGTGTTTAAATTTTGTTTTAGGCTAAATCTTTATCCACATAGATCTCAACAAAAAGGTTTCTGTCCTGTGTGGATTCTCATGTGTGTGTTTAAATGTGCTTTTTGGCTAAATTTTTGTCTGCAAAGATCACAGCAGAAAGGTTTCTCTCCTGTATGAATTCTAATGTGTCTCTTTAAAGTAGATTTTCTGCTGAATCTCTGTCCACATAGATCACAACAGAAAGGTTTCTCTCCTGTGTGGATTCTCATGTGTCTGTTTAAATCTGTTTTTTGGCAAATTCTTTGTCCGCATAGATTACAGCAGAAAGGTTTCTCTCCTGTGTGGATTCTCATGTGTGTGTTTAAAGTAAATTTTCTACTGAATCTCTGTCCACATAGATAACAACAGAAAGGTTTCTCTCCTGTGTGGATTCTTATGTGTCTGTTTAAATCTGGTTTGTGACTAAATCTTTGTCCGCATAGATCACAGCAGAAAGGTTTTTCTCCTGTGTGGATTCTGATGTGCATTTTCAAACCTTCTTTTCGGCTAAATCTTTGGCCGCATGGATCACAACAGAAAGAATTATCTCCTGTGTGGATTCTCATGTGCATGTTTAAATGTGCTTTAAGGCTAAATCTTCGTCCACATAGATCACAGCAGAAAGGTTTCTGTCCTGTGTGGATTCTCACGTGTGTGTTTAAATGTGTTTTTTGGCTAAATCTTTGTCCGCATAAATCACAGCAGAAAGGTTTCTGTCCTGTGTGGATTCTCATGTGCCTGTTTAAATGTGCTTTTCGGCTAAATCTTTGTCCACATAAATCACAGCAGAAAGGTTTCTGTCCTGTGTGGACTCTCATGTGTCTGCTTAAATTTTGTTTTTGGCTAAATCTTATTCCACATAAATCACAGCAGAAAGGTTTCTGTCCTGTATGGACTCTCATGTGTGTGTTCAAAGTTTTTTTTCGAATAAATGTTTTGCCACAGTCTTCACAGGTTAACTTAACTCCTGTCTGGACTTTCCTTTGGGAGTTTACAGTTTTTTTCTCTGCAAAACATTTTTTGTTATCCAGCAAACTTGAAGACGCTTCTTCTAAATTAATGTCTTTCTGAATAAAGTGATGGTGAACAAAATGTTCATCAAACTCAGAAGATCTAAAGGGTTTGTTAACAGCGTTTTCATCTGACTCATGAGCTCTGCTCTCCTTCCAGTCATTGTCCATGTTCTTAGTTTTCAGTCCAGAACCCGAGTGTTTCAGTTTATTGCTCTCCTCATCCTTCTTAGTGCCTTCAGTCTTTAAAGCTATGGAACCATGTCCATGATCTTTTATCCTGATGAATTCTTCTCCATTGTTCTCTTCTGGAAGCTCTCTGCCATTAATTTGGTCTGATAAAGCTGTAAGAACAGAGGGGACTGTTTATCATTCACACTCTGTATGGGAGTAGCAGTGACTGGAAGACTGATGGCATCAATCTCCTCCTTCCCATTGAACTGCTCTCCCCCCAGACTGGTGCAGACTTCCTCCTGTTCCTCCTTTATATGGTGGAGCCTTGAGTCATGCAGGTCAGCACAAGGTACGTGGTCTACATGTGCTTCTTCTTTAACCATCAACATCTGCGTAACATCTGCAGGAAATATTGAAACACATTAAGCACATTAGAAAGTATTTTGACTTTAGCTTGGACCGAGTCGCTTTTTAATAAACATATTTAGGTGCTATGGTTATATTAATTTCTTTCTTATGCTTTATTTATCCTTTATTTTGTTGTTGTTTCTTATGTCTGATCATGCATGTCAACACTGATTCACTCAACTACATGTTGAAACCATTTTAGTCTTCCCATCTACCATCTTTTCTGTCTATCTCACTTGAATACGATTGTTTCCAGTGTTCTGCAAAATTCGTATTTTTAACTGGTTTCTATGCATAATTAATCATGTATTAAAGCTGATAAAATAAGTAATGAACACGTCAACCTTTCTCTGGTTAAATACTTCTTTTAGAAGCATTGAGAAAAACTTTATACCAGATGCTGACAACTCTCAAATGATCCTCAAAAAAGAAATCAAAGCAAATGTTAGGAAAATAATCCTTACTGACCTACAGTTTGACATAAAGTTTAGTGCATTGGGTTGATTTTGTAACATACTCTAATAGGAGTGATTAGATCGCAGCAGCCACACTTAGATTCAGGGTTTGACACCTGCTATTACACACACTATCAGAGAGACACCAGAATGGTGACATAGTTTACTGAGTGTACATCCCTTGCAGGGAGCACCAGACATGTATGACCTTCTTTCGGGGCTGTTTGTCACATCAATCACTGAGTGGGTTAAGGACGGGAGCCATCAGCGCTGATCTCTGCAACCATTGCTCCGCCTTATTTAAAATCAAAGTGTTGAGTATAGAACAGTTTGAGAGTCATTCATTTTAAGAGTAATTAATTGTAAGTAGAGGTGACGCTTCTGGGGAAAAGAATTGGGGGGAGATCCGAGGCATCTGTCTGCCAACAGGGTGCGGTAGCTCAGACAAAAATTATTCCACAAAAAAAGTAATGTGTAGAAACCAGGAATGGCACAGAGAAGGGGTATTTAACACATAAAAAAAAGGAAGTTTAAAAGTGAGAGTGAAAAGTGAAAGTCAATCAACCGTATTAAATCGGTCAGCATTTGGAAAGCATCCCGTGTATGTGCAAATCAATATCACCCATTGATGTCCTGTAAAAAGGTTTCTTATTATGAAAGTATTGCACAGAGTGGTACGACTGCTAAAAGCAAGAGACCCTCACTTTCTTTATGATATGAATTTTTCATATATCGCTATACAGGTGAATAGCCTAAACAACGCCCGGGACATGCTCGGTGGGATATTGTTCACCGGGGACCGATTTCACTGGTGCACACAAACATCACAGCGTGTGCTAAGAAAGGCATTGAAGGAGAATGGCAGCAAGCGAAAGTTCGCGGAGTGAAGCACACGTTATTGACCCAGAGGAACTAATTCCAAAACAAGCAGCCATGTCTGTGGTTTGGAAGTTCTTTGGCTTTAAAAAGTCCGACATGGACCAAACTACTATTCTTTGCAAATGCTGTGAAGCAAAAGTGGTACTATAAATACTGTGGAGAAAGATGGCTTCAAGACGATGGTTAAAACTTTGGATCCCAGGTAAGTCCTGCTGGACCGAAAACATTTCAGAAGCACAGCCATACCCACCATGTACTCAGAACACAGGGGGAAATTACAGATCAAGCTGGCGACCGTCCCCGACTATTCCTCAAAAGCAGATCTGTGGTCTAGTCAAACGATGGAGCCATACCAGAGCCTTAGCATTCATTTAATTAACGGTGACTGGGAGCTGCAAAGCCATTGTCTGCAAACCAGTTTTCTTCCCTGGAGAGCACACTGCCGAATTTATTGCAGAGGGCTTACTTGAGCCTCCTGAGTCCTGGAGCCTTAACAAAAAGAAGCTGGTCGCCATCACCACAGACAGTGGAGCTAACATCAAGAAGGCAGTGCAGCTCAACAACCGGATAATGCTTCAATGCTTAGGACACAGACTTCACACTGCTATGGGTTTGTTATGATTTGGTGAAAATGCTATTGCTGTTGTATAGTAGGAACAATAATAATACTATAATAATATTCCTTTTAATCTCTTGTACTTAGACATGGAAATTTGTGTTGTTTTTGGACTATTAATTGAAATGAATTGCTTGCAGTTGCAATTAACATTTGGATTGTTTGTCATGGAAATGTTTTCTGGCATCTTTACAGAGGGAGCTACAAAAGATGGTGAGAGCATCAAACATGGAGTTGGTGTGTGCAAGAAGAATGTTTCTGCTTTCTCATATTTCTGGTGAAAAAAAAAGGAGGGACCTGGCCATTGCTCAAAATGAAATGGGCCTTCCAAAGCATGCACTGACAACAAGGACACCTACCAGGTGGGGGTCACGTCAGAAAATAATAGAAAGAATTCTTGAACAGGAGAAGCCATTGCTGAAGTCCTGAGAGCTCACAGAAAAGGTGATGTACTGGCAGGATGTTGAGGTCCTTGAATCCCTTAAATGTTAAGGGATTCAGGGTAAAGGTGAAGTGTCCACTGACATGGTGGTAGCAAGTGAAGCAGCAGGGCCTGTGTCTCCTCCAGAGAGGACGAAAAAATCCTTGTCCATATCCTTGTTTTTAATAGACAAAGCAAGAACAACGTGGGGTCCAGTAACATACTGTCAGAGGAGGACATCAAGATGGAGCTTGAAACATACCTGCAGACTTTAGAGGTGGACAGCAACACTGACCCCCTTGCATGGTGGAAATCCCGGGTAGTTAATTTCCCCCGCGTTGCTAAATTAGCACGGCGATATTTATACATACTTGCTACCAGTACACCATCCGAGATAGTTTTTAGCACTGGTGGGAACATTGTCACGTGTCACAGGGCGGCACTTAAACCTGACGCCATCGACCGTCTGAATTTTCTTGTTCGAAACCTGTAATCACTTTGCCCTAACCTCTCATGTCCAGATGAATGAAAACTGTTACTACTGAATGATAGGCCAAGTTGCCCTTTATTAATACTTAAAACATTTTTATTTATTGAAAAAACTTCACTTAGCTTGTATTTCTCTATTGGTGGTTTGCATATTATTGAGTTATTCATGTTACTGTCAGTTGTTACACTTCAGTTGCACTTTTAATTTGCAACTTCTGAAGCAAGGTAATTTCTGAAAGTTGAACACTACCATTCATTTGTTAAGATATTTTGTAGCCCAATTGACTAGGGGACTTTGACATTTCAATATAAATTTTGCAATGCTTGCTGACTTACAAATAAAAATGTTTGGGTCTTTTCCTAGCAAATAATTGAAATACCTCATAGGGTGTTCAGTGACATTTTTTTAACTGCACTATTTAAAACCGTTCAAAAAAAATTTCTTTTTTTAATTTTAAATCTAATTCTTTAACTTAAGTATTATACTTTTAAGGGGTTATGCGTTGACCTGTGTCTGGATATGGAAAACCAACATTAATACAGTAAAATAAGCTATTTAAATCCAATCAAGTTCAGTTATTCTTTTCTTATTTGAAGACAATGTGGGTAAGAAGGCCCTCATATGAAAAAAAAGTCAAATACAGTAAAAATGATATTTAAAAACAAACTGATATAAAAATGTTGCCATACCGCCTACCCCTAGTCTAACTATTGCAAAACTAATACTAATGGGAACGGTTGAAGCTGAATTCCTAAACTTCTGAATGTTCTAGTAAGCGCGTTTTCAAATGCAATGGCCTCCAGACTAGGGTCATACACAAAAGAGGGCAGAGAACAACGAGCTTACTAGACAACGTCAGGCAAAACAAGGAGGTACAAGAAGGCAGGCTTTGGCTCAAGATCAAAGAGCAGACGAGGAAGGCTTGGTCCAACCACGTTCTATCAACAATCATAATTGTCATAAAAAAATGGCCACAGTTGCCTTTATGGTCGCATTGCTGGCTCCGTTATAGCCATCCACTGCTGCCATGACACGAACTGGACTGTGGGTGTGTCCCAATTCAGGGGCTGGATCCTTTGAAGGACCCGGCCTACGTAGGCTGGGTCCTTCGTCGACCGCTAAAACCATGAAGGCCAGAAGTGAGCAGCTGCGGATTGAGACGGTCAAGCCTCAGTGCCGGGAAGGCTGACGTGGCAAGCTGGCATTTACTACGGCGGGAGCGGGAAACTCCGAACACGTCTGAGCACGTTTGAAATTAAGCGATGTCTTGATAAATCAAGCAGATATTTCACATTACATAGTTATATTCCCGCACTAAAAACATTGTTCATTTGTGTCACAATTTAATCATAGCTTTTGCCTCTGCGGTCTGCCATGGCTGCCCCTTTTTGACCAATTCGCTTCGACCTGCAATGAATCATGGGAAACGATGGACCGTGAAAGATACTCACGACCCATCCTTCAAATCGGGCAAAAGCAGGACACATTTGTCAAACGCATTTGAAGGAGTCTCTGAAGGATTCATGAATTGGCCGTGATGTGACGCAATCGGCCTACAAATACGGCCTTCGAAGGATCCAGGCCCTGAATTGGGACACACCGTGTGTCCTCATCTCAGCCTCATTGTTCCTGACCCCGAGGTTAAAATACTAAGTTCTCCATGATCCTAGTAGAAAAACTATCCTTCTGGCAAGGGTTACAAAGCCAGTTCTAAGGATTTGGGACTCCAAATAACCACAGTTGGAGCCAATATCCACAAAAAGAGACAACGTGGAACAACAGTGAACCTTCCCAGGAGTGGCTGGCTGTTGGGGTGTGGAATGAGTGATCAGCTCAAACCAACAGTCAGACTCAGAGGAACGACACAGAGACTTTCTGCTCGCCACGAGGGTAATCACACTGACTGCAGTGGACTACAGAGGTGTGATTACAGGCGGAGTTTATTTTATACAGCAAAGTAAACAGACATATCAGGTTACAAATAGGGGTGCTAGACATGTCAGGCAGAGTTCGGAGAGTGGAACAGGAACAGAAACAGCTGATTCTACTTGCGAGGCCAGCTGCACACAGAATGTTCCAAGGCATAGGTCACCAGCAGAGGCTTCTCAGAAATGCAAACAGAAATACAAGTGAGTGATAATATATACATTCAACCTAACACTGGCCAACCAAAATTACTCCAAGAAAACTCATCTAAGGGGTCACAAAAATCCAGTGACAACATTTGAACTGCAGGCCTCACTTCCCTTATTCAAGGTCAGTGTTCATGACTGAACGATAAGAAAGACCCTGGTTTAAACTGGCAAAGTTTCAAAGAGAGCAAAAAAGGGTCATCTCCCATTGCGCAAAAGTCAAACATTATTTAGTGTCTTTACAAATTGGATGGAGGAATATTACATCTCCAGACAACACGTAATCTATTAAAGGTGGTATGCTACCCGTAACAAGGCAACCCTCTGTGACTGGATTTACAGTGGAGATGAAGGCAGAGTATTTTGGAAACAGTAGGTGTGTATTTGTCCACAGTTGGCACAACGTGATGGACAATTAATGGCACGTCAAGCCTTGCAAAACAACAAACACCTCCCCTCTATAATGACAAATGGCAGTCCCAAATAGTTTCAGCTGTTTAAAAACAATTGATAATAAATAGTATGTATGCCAAAATTTGAGCCAACCACTTCTCCAAGTTTAAGTTTCTTGCGAATCACAATACATTTTTTGTATATTGTGCAGCCCCAATTGAAAATTTTTAAATATAGACACCATAATAGCCTCAGTTGATTAAAGAAAAATGCTCATTTCTTACCATTTCATATTAATAGCGAGACTTATACAGTATGCCCAGCACCTGTATCAAAACAGGGGATCATATTTCTTCAAGCTAACATACCAGACAGGGTTGTTTATCCTCCTTATCGCTGGTTGCTATAGATAACACACTACTGGCAGCTGCAATTCAACAAAACCACAATAATAAATGAATTTACTTAAAATAGCATAATATGAACACTGGAAAACCAAAGCTACTATTACAATATTTGGGTTTCTTCTTTTCATAAGGAACAGTCAACCTCTACAAGGGGCAAAATACACTGCTCAAAAAAATAAAGGGAACACTCAAATAACACATCCTAGATCTGAATGAATGAAATATTCTCATTGAATACTTTGTTCTGTACAAAGATAAATGTGCTGACAACAAAATCACACAAACATCATCAATGGAAATCCAATGTATTAACCACTGGAGGCCTGGATTTGGAGTCACACACAAAATTAAGTGAAAAAACACACTACAGGATGATCCAACTTTAATGTAATGTCCATAAAACAAGTCAAAATGAAGATCAGTATTGTGTGTGGCCTCCACGTGCCTGTATGACCTCCCTACAACGCCTGGGCATGCTCCTGATGAGACGGGGGATGGTCTCCTGAGGGATCTCCTCCCAGACCTGGACTAAAGCATCCGCCAACTCCTGGACAGTCTGTGGTGCAACGTGACGTTGGTGGATGGAGCGAGACATGATGTCCCAGATGTGCTCAGTCGGATTCAGGTCTGGGGAACGGGCGGGCCAGTCCATAGCTTCAATGTCTTCATCTTGCAGGAACTGCTGACACACTCCAGCCACATGAGGTCTAGCATTATCCTGCATATGGAGGAACCCAGGGCCAACCGCACCAGCATATGGTCTCACAAGGGGTCTGCGGATCTCATCTCAGTACCTAATGGCAGTCAGGCTACCTCTGGCGAGCACATGGAGGGTCGTGCGGCCCTCCAAAGAAATGCCACCCCACACCATTACTGACCCACTGCCAAACAGGTCATGCTGAAGGATGTTGCAGGCAGCAGATCGCTCTCCACGGTGTCTCCAGACTCTGTCACGTCTGTCACATGTGCTCAGTGTGAACCTGCTTTCATCTGTGAAGAGCACAGGGAGTCAGTGGATTTGCCAATCCTGGTGTTCTCTGGCAAATGCCAAGCGTCCTGCACGGTGTTGGGCTGTGAGCACAACCCCCATTTGTGGATGTCGGGCACATTTGTGGCCTGTTGGAGGTCATTTTGCAGGGCTCTGGCAGTGCTCCTCCTGTTCCTCCTTGCACAAAGGCAGAGGTAGCGGTCCTGCTGCTGGGTTGTTGCCCTCCTACGGCCTCCTCCACGTCTCCTGGTGTACTGGCCTGTCTCCTGGTAGTGCCCCCAGGCTCTGGACACTACGCTGACAGACACAGCAAACCTTCTTGCCACAGCTCTCATTGATGTGCCATCTTGGATGAGCTGCACTACCTGAGCCACTTGTGTGGGTTGTAGAGTCCGTCTCATGCTACCACGAGTGTGAAAGCACCACCAACATTCAAAAGTGACCAAAACATCAGCCAGAAAGCATAGGTACTGAGAAGTGGTCTGTGGTCCCCACCTGCAGAACCTCTCCTTTATTGAGTGTGTCTTGCTAATCGCCAAAGATTTCCCCCTGTTGTCTTTTCCATTTGTACAAATCATTTGAAATTTATTGTCAATCAGTGTTGCTTCCTAAGTGGACAGTTTGATTTCACAGAAGTTTGATTTACTTGGAGTTATATTGTGTTGTTTAAGTGTTCCCTTTATTTTTTTGAAACATTTATTGTGCATATGTTTATCAATATAGGTTGTCCATTTCAAATAAACTTGAATTAAAAACGACTAATTTGACCCATATCACCTGTACAACCTATGCAGTGTCCATTCAACTGGTTTAAGTCACAGTTTAAGAAACAAATCAACATGTGACCACTACTAACACAGACATTGTAAAATATCCATTTGTCTGCATTCATATCAGCGTTTTGACACACTATTCACTTTACTTTAGAGTTTCTCACCAACTGGAACCGTTTGTAAACACAAACATACAGCTAAACGTGTTACAAAAGGCTCATTGTCTGATGTGGAGGAACCTGTTTATTGGGGGGACTCGTATGGCAGCAACGTTGCACTGTGACTGAAATGTGCTCTTTTAAAACAAAGTGAAATAATTTGCACAGTAGGATGTAGATTATAATAAAAACGTCTAGTGTAAAATGGCCTTAGATTAATTTGTAATGACTGAAAGTGTGATTTTATAAATTTTGTGTCATTTTGAACTAGAATTATGCAAAAACACCAATTAGAGGAATACTGGTATATCATATTAATATCATCCAGTAGCACTTGATGCGAATGCCACACCATGTTACATGAATCCATGTTTATTCTTCTAAAGAACTACCTGGTAGAGATTTAAATGCTGAAGTTGAAGAAACACTTGCAGATTTTAAACACTGTAATAAAAGATAGAGAGCCTTCATTAGCTAAAGACCTTTTCCCATTCTGTGCACTTAGAATAGGCTACAATAGAAAATTAATGTATATATGATGTGATACTCTTCCATCCATCCATCGTCTACATCAGTTTATCCTTGCAGGGTCACGGATAGATGGTTCCCATCCCCCTGGACAGGTCAGCTGTCCATCACAGGCCACCTCAGGCACACACAGGACAAACAACCATGCACACAACCACTCCAACGGGCAATCTAGAGACACCAAATAATCTCGCATTTCTCTGGTCTCAAGAATTTCTTATACTTGGTCATTTTTAAAACACTTCCTGAACAAAGTACATTTTCTTCCATGCAGAAGTTTGTTTGCTTCATTTAAAAAATAAGCTTTAGCCTTCCATGGTGACAATTTCATCCCATCTTCTCAGACTCAGTTGAAAGGTTGTGAAACTATCCAGGGCGTTGTCTAAGGGGCAGGAGGAATTACCAACATCAGGGCTCTAAACTGCTGTGATGAAAAGTGAAAATCACGACTTAATTAAAACTGATCCTAGAAGCAGTGGCGCAAAAAGTGGGTATGCACTGTATGCAACGCACAGGGGCGCTGCACTAGAGGGGGCGTCAAAACCCCCTATAGAAAAAAATGTTTTTCTAGTTGGCATTTTCTATATTTAACAGCATGAAATGATCAATAACTGAGTAACGGCACTGATTAGGCACCCCTCTGCTCCTTCACCTCCCCTTCTGTCGCTCTCCCTGCCCACACAGGTGGCTTAGGCACAAGCCCCTAAGAGAACACTCTCCGGCGCGTTTTTGTTTTTTTAAATCTTAGACTACCACTCGTAGTGCACTTGACAACAAGATGGAGCGACAGAAAACAAAGTTATGCGGGGCGCAAAACAGAAAAAGAAAAAGGGAGAAGGATAAAGATATTGGCGGGATGAAAAAAAGCCTTTCAATGTGGTTGAAAGATAGTAGGTAAGTACCATCAGTGTATCGATAACAGGACAAGAGGGTTATAAATATTCAGGTTAGCTAAAGCTAGCCTAATACGGAATCGTCCCATATTTGGCTGTTAAATGTTGCCTTCCCTATTGAACCGATAATGGACGTGATTTGTTCGGTATTTCTATGAATATCCGATACATACGCCTGTCACACACACATATCCACACACTAAGTGTAAGAATGACCGAAATAAAACTCAGGAAATATTAACACAGGAAAGCTAAATGTACGTGGCGCCAGTGCCCAGCTACAGTCCAACGCTTAGCCCTCTAGGCTGCAATTTATTCACTCATATGTAGATTTATTATTATTGATTCTTTAATTAAAGATGAGTTGTACAAGTTTATGTGTTTATCAGACAAATTAGTCCAGTGTCACTATAGCCCTTAGACTCAAAAAGGTTGGTGACCGATGTTACCAACCTTTTTGGCAGGTTGACACTTGAATTTAAATGTCTTATTCAATATCACTACTGTGGTGTTGTGATGTATCTGATAAGTCAGATCAGATGCAATGTCCAGTCAGTAACTGTTATCCAACAGGGAGATCATTTAAATTTAAAGATTCATTTCATTGTGTTTTGACTGCTGTATTTTTTAAACCTACTTAACACAAAATTAATGTCATTCAGCTGTGAGGATGGAGAGAAAGAAGAGAAGATGACAGAGGAAGAATCAGGACAGACAGGGGAAGGCAACAGGTTGGTCTAATATTAGGTGGAAATGAAGGAACAGCTACTTAATCCCAAGCAAAAATGTTTAAACATTATTTAAAAAAAACTGTATTAAGATCTGTAATTTTTACAACTAATATAGAATGCTTTTTTGACCATATGCCTTAGTGGAGAATGCCACAGACAAGGGGTGAAAAAGGCAGACATGAGGTCAGTGATAGAAGAGACAAGTGATGACATCAGGTAGGAATAATTACATTAGGGAGGGAACAAAAACCTATATACCATGATGGTTTGAATTTCTGATGACCATCTTTCATTGTGTTCTTTTTTGGGAAAATTAGTGCAGGCAGACATGGCGAGTCAATCACCACAAAGGAGTATGTGGAACAGAAAGGTGCAGATGAGGGAGAGGAGCAGAGAGGTCCAGATGATGAAGAAGGGGGAGAGGAGCACAGAGCTGCAGAGAGGGTTGAGGCAAGGCTTTATTCATTATTTTTGGTGAAGCTAAAGTTCCTGACACATGCCTTGTGGCAGGGTATAATAACTGGCGATGTCTTTCAAAAACACTGAAGCACCATGAAACCAGTCGTCTTATCTGATGTGAAAAGAAATGGCATCTCGCTTACGCCTAGGTAAGACTATTGATAGTGAACTGCAGAGAACCATGGAAGCTGAAAAAGCACACTGGAGAAGTGTGTTGACTCGAGTTATTGACTGCATACTCTTCCTTGCAGAGAGAAACTTGCCACTAAGGGGGAAAAATTCTCAGTTAGGAAATCCTAAAAATGGAAATTTTCTGGGAATCCTTGAGCTCATAGCATGATATGATGTCACACTGGCAGAACATCTTAGAAAGGCTGCCTCCAAACAAACCACTGGATATCTGACATGGTGCACTCAGAATGTTAAAAGTCCGTGCCCTAATTTAACACTACATTACCCATGATGCACCTGATTGTTTATAGTTGGACTTGCTCGTAGCTTAGCCATCTGAATCAGTGACATAACACTGAGCGACTGCACTTCAGTTAAATGATGACATGGAGTAAATGAACAGACAATATTGCAGGCTAAAAAGAAAACAGATTAATTAATTACAATAGCAAGAACATTATGTTTCTGCTTTCTCGGCTCCCTTAGTTCTTGTGACACAGATCGCTGCTTTTACTATGAGTCTGGCTAAAATGTCAGGCAAAAAAAACTTGGTTTCATAAATCAGGGCACTGTTTAAAAAAGAAAATGCAGTTTTTTAAAAAAATCACTGTTTTAAGACCACCTTCTGGAAAGCAAAAAATAAATAAAAAACAACTACGTTTTCTGGTCATGCAATGCCCCTTTTTACGTCATACAGAACAGAAAAACTTTCTTGTGCAGTTTCGTGACATCTTTTACACCATATAAAACAGCGTTTTCTTAAATTATGCAGGGTCTGCCCATACTTTTCACTTAATATAAGCCCTGTTTACACTTCGTTTCATGGTGAAAAGACGTTTTGTTGCGTTTCTACTGTCTGTTTACATGACAAAAGCTCATGTTTTCTCTGAGATGGCACACTTTGAAAACGGGTTCCAGGCTGCAATGGTCTGAAAACATCCCGGTCTCCGTTGTTGTGTTGACAGGATAAAATGTATCATTCTTTTCGGGAAGCGTGGCTCATGCACGGCATGACTGACATCAGTAGATTTCAGCATATTGGACACCAGTCAGCTTAAAACAGAAAAGATGAAGATAATAACAATAACGGGCTGCAGATTACCTACTTGTGCTACTGGCTCTTTAATCTAGCGATGGTTCTCCAACAAAGGCCTCATTGTCTCTTCAGGAAGTGTTTGTGCATATTGTTGAATTTCAAAGAACATACCACCAACTAGTGGTGTGGGAATTACACATCGCGTGTAGAGCGATTGTAATTCAGATGTTGTCACGTAGATGTGTTAACAGAAACGGAAAAAACGTTCGACTGGTTTCAATTAATCGTCGTCGTGTAAACAGGGCCTTAAACTCCAGTCACCCAATAACAGAAGTAGAAATGCAGACCAGAGTAATTCATCACAGATCAACTGTGCTGCAAAGAGATTTGATTTTTTTGGCATACTTCCTATATCGTGCAGCACTGAATGTGAGCCTTTGCTAATGTACTTGTCCCATTATTCATTCTGATGTCTTTAATATCAAATAAAACAAACAAAACACTTTTTTTTCTGAAGCAACTTTATACCTAAATGTTTCTTACAACAAAATTCAACACTATTTATATAACACTAATAGCTTTAAAATATAATACTGTGTTCATCAAATTGTTTTCAGATTTATGTAAAACAACAGAGATGCATCTTTTAAATCAAGAGTTGTGTCAGTAGAACTTTTTTCACCTCCAGATGGCACTCAATGAAAGCCTAATTTTCCAATTAAATCGAGCAATAAGTTATATTGACAACCTCTCTCATACAAAAATATTTGGTAAAGTAGCTGAAAGTCCTTTTTAGTGCTTCATTTACATGGAAAACTCCGTTTCTCAGCAAACTTGTATCCGTTTCCAAGCCCAACTTATCACTAACAAATATGGCGGACGCGGGTCGTTTCTACCGAGAGTCAAACCATTTACTGTTTAACGTCTATGGGGTCATTTGGGCTTGAAGAAGCTAATCTTTTAGTCACCTACAATGTTCTTAAACTGTAACTGACATGAAAACATACCAACCTAATTTATGCAGCAGAACTCTGGGGTTGAAACCAGCCTCCAGGATGTTGTGATGCAGGTTAAATTCTTTGTCCTCTTTTTTAACTGTTTCGGAAATCTCTCCCACTGCTGCACAATGCCTCCGTTTGAGCTGCTGTCTCCACATCTCTGTAGTCAGCTTCTCTTCAGATGTTCCTGTAACAGTTACGGAGCAGTTAGAGCTCAGCTTACATCCAGACTCAAGTGAAGCAAAAGTTACATGACTTTGTTCTTCCTCAGACGGAGAAATATCCCTAGTCTACAGGCGTTGTTCTCTCGTTCTCAGCATCTACCAAGCTTCTGCTTCTTCTTCTGGTGTTGACTGGCGGTTTGCGAAAAACTGAAAGTGTGCGTTTCCGCCACCAAGTGGTATGGAGTGTAATTCATCATAAATTAATATGGGGAGAAATATCCCTAGTCTGCAGGCGTTATTAGCCCCAACAACTCCGAGTGTTTAACGTCTGTTTTCTTTCTTTCTTTCTTTCTTTCTTTCTTTCTTTCTTTCTTTCTTTCTTTCTTTCTTTCTTTCTTTCTTCCTTCTTTCTTCTAGTGTTATTTTTTGGCTACACCTCAAAGTTACTCAAAGTAACTTTGAAGTGTGCATTACCGCCACCGACTGGTATGTTGTGGGGTTCTTCATGGTTTTAAATTTACTTATTTACTTCTACAATCAAAAATCAAATTCTATTCATTAATTTTGTTTTTTTGAAAAATCTAACTATAATTTGAATATGTCTGCTACCTAAAATTCTTTGCAATGTATATATCAAATATAAATTTTCTTTAATACCTACAAATTCTCTCCTCAAAATTGTTCTTTCTTGTTTATATGTCTGACACTTCAATATTACATGTTCTATTGTTGTCTCCTCTCTACAATAATCACATTTTCGTGTATTATGTTTCTTTATCTTAAACAATGTAGAATTAAGTCCTGTATATCCAAATCTTGTAATTAATCTTTCCTCTTTTCTGCTCCTTCTTCCAGTTCTTACTTCTCCTATCTTGTTGATTCAATAAAACCAACTTCCTTTCCTTTCTTCATCCCACCTTTTTTGCCACTCTTTCTCGATTTTCTGTTTAATGATATTTCTCGCCTCTGACCTACTAATATTAATTATAAAGCCAATGTGGTTTTGTGTTGCCTTCTTAATATTCATTAACTTCAGGAGTCCATGAAACTCCTGAAGTTTGCAGACGACACCACTGTCATTGGTCTGATCCAGGATGGTGACGAGTCTGCATACAGACAGCAGGTGGATCGGCTGGTACACTGGTGTAGTCAGAACTACCTTGAACTCAACCCACTCAAGACTGTGGAAATGGTGGTGGACTTTCGGAGAACACCACCCCCATACACCCCCCTCACCATCCTCAACAACACTGTGTCGGCTGTGGACCACTTCAGGTTCTTAGGAACCACCATCTCTGAGGACCTGAGATGGTCTTCACACATAGACACTGTTCGAAAGAAGGTCCAGCAGAGACTGTACTTCCTGAGGCAACTCAAGAAGTACAACCTCATTCAGTCTGTCCTGTCTTCATCCATCTCAGTGTGGTTTAGCTCATCCACAAAACAGGACAGGTGCAGACTGCAACGAATAATCAGGACTGCAGAGAGAATAACCAGGGCTGACCTTCCCTCCACCCAGGACTTATACAGGTCTAGTGTCAGAAAAAGAGCTGCAAAAATCTCTGCAGACCCAACACACCCTGCACATAAACTGGTTAGAGTTTTACCTTCAGGGCGCCGCTACAGAGCACTGTTCACTGAAACCAGCCGCCACAGAGACAGTTTCTTCCCCTAGGCTGTTTCTCTGTTGAACATTCAATAGAGTACAAAACAACAGCATACAGATGTTGCAAATGCACCTTTTTACTTATATATGTGTATATTTGTATATTGTATTCTGTAATGCAAAAACAAAACCAGAGAGCAAAGTGTACCGTGTACAATATCTTTCGGAAACACTTTATTAGTTTCCACTGTTATGCGGATGATACCCAGCTCTATTTTTCCTGCAAACCCATTCGCAAAGTTCCGTCTACCTCCCTTACTGACTGTATGGCTGAAATAAAATCATGGTTTTCCACCAATCTACTCAAATTAAACAGCGAAAAAATTGAGGTTCTCCTAATTGGCACAAAAACTACATTATCCAAAACAAACATCTTCTCCATTGATATTGACAACTGCTCTGTTTCCCCTTCGCCTCAGGTAAAGAGTTTGGGTGCCATCCTCGACAGTACTCTCTTTTTCCAATCTCACATCAATAACATGACCCGGTCCGCCTATTTTCATCTGCAAAATATCAGTCGTCTTCGCCCCTCCCTCACTTCACATACTACTGCCATCCTCGTTCATAGCATCTTCACTTTCGGTCTTGATTACTGCAATTCCATCCTTTTCGGTCTTCAACACAAATCTCTTCATAAGCTTCAACTAGTTCAAAACTCAGCTGCCCACGTCATCTCTAGAACCCCTTCCTTCCATCACATCACTCCTGTTCTGTCAGAGCTCCACTGGCTCCCCATCAAATTTTGTATAGACTTTAAAATCATTCTTCTTACTTTCAAGGTTGTCCATAATCTCACTCCACCTTATCTATCCCATCTTCTCGACGTTGTTACTCCCTCTCGCACTCTCAGATTGTCCTCCTCTATTCACCTGATTGTTCCCTCTGCCCGTCTCACCACCATGGGGGGTAGCGCTTTCAGCTGCTCTGCTCCTCAGCTCTGGAACTCCCTACCGCCTGATTTAAGGAACATAAATTCACTTTCACAATTCAAATCTTCACTAAAGACTGACTTGTTTAGGACTGCCTTCTGCACTTGATTATTTCGCGCTGTTACATTTTAACTGCTTGATTGCTGTGTTTTTATTTTATTTTTTATTTGTTCTTGTATTCTTTGTAAGGTGACCTTGAGTGCCAGAAAGGGGTCTATTAAATAAAATGTATTACTATTATTATTATTATTAAAATGTCTTCAGATGTGTTTCCAATTAACTCAAATGTTATAACTCAACCCATCAGTACTTTCAAACATAATGGCATCATCATCATCATCAGGGCTGTCCCGAAATGATTAAATAATAATAACATAATAACGGCGTTATCGAAATGATAAAAGTAATTAGTTAGATTACTCCATTACCGAAAAAGGAACGCAATTATTAACGCCGTTATTTTGTAACAACGTTAGGCTGAGCACTGGTTGAGACAGGGTAAGTTGTTTGATAGGATCTGAGAGACATTCGGTTCACACTCCCTACCAGTTGGTGGCGGTAATGCACCATTACGTTGTTTGCCTACCATTAATAAGACAGAAGAAGAAAAAGGAAAGGAAGGAAGAAGGGTCGGTCATTTTGATAATTCACACTCTGATCAGTAGATGGCAGTAGCGGACGAGGTCGCTCGGACGCTGTCGACGGGGAAGCAAAGAAAAACAAGTCATAATTTTGACTGATTTGGAAAACTTTTCTTGAGTAGAGACTGAATTTTGAGAACAGTATCAAACAGATAGATGTTGAGAGATTATTTATTTTTGGAAGTGACGGTAAGAGGCATAAACTGGTATGAGAATGGTTCAGAATGAATGGATGAATGGACGCCAGTAAGTAGAGGTAGAGGAAGGGGAAGAGGTAAAGCAGAAGACGGAAATATATTAGACAGCCAAAGGAGTAAAAGAGAGCTGGAAGAAAACAGTTCTGAAGAAGAGAGAGTAGTTAGGAGGACAATTGGAAGGGAAGAATGTAAAATAAAAACCGAAGAACAAAGAAGAAAGGCATTACAAGTTGAAAACATTTGGAAGAAAACGGTGACAGAGAGGAACATTGTAGGAGAAGATAAAATCATTCGGGGGGTAATTTATGGCATTCCTCTGGAGGAAGATATAGACACATTTTTTAAAAAGCATTGTTGGTGCATGGGTAAAAAAATCTCAAGAGACTGACAAAAAATTTAAATGGAGAAAGAATAGGAAGCCAGTCAATTTTAACTGACTTTGAAGAAATAGTGTTGCCACAAACTGTCAAAATAGGATATCTGAGTTTCCTTGTGAGGCCTTTCTTCCCTCCACCACTAAGATGTTATTAATGTCAGAGATGAGGCCACATAGCAGCAGTATGCAAAGGTAAACAAAGATGTCCAAAGTGTGGAGAAGATCACCGAATTGAAGATTGTGGGGAAGAAGTGCAGGAAATGTTGCATTTGTGGAGGGCAACATAGAGTCACGTTCAGGGGATGTGAGGAAAGGAAGAAAGCAAAAAAAATCCAACATATTAAAATGACTAAAAACATAAGCTATGCTGAAGCAGTCAAAAATGCATAGAAGAAAACGAGGAATAAATAAGAAGGCAAGGAAAGGAAAAGTTGGTTGTTGATTGCAACACTTTTTTACCGGTGACATTTATTTTATTAGGTTACGGTTAGCTGTGTATTTGTGTAATTAATGATCCGGCGTTAGCCTGAGAAAATATTACCGCGTTAGTTCTGTAGCTAGCTGTCTGACACATTTGAGTTGTAGGTTGAGTGGGTATTTAAGTATTAAGATAAGATAAGATTGAATTTATTGATCTCCCAATGGAGACAACAACTGGACGATAACGTAGCTTTTTTTTACTTAACATATGTATATCGGGTTGTAGTTCGGTAGCCACCTGTTCATTTTACTTAAGTTTTGTCTTTGTGTACCTCCAGATCATCTTTCCAAATCTCTAAATGACAGACCCAAAAGAGGTTGGTATTATCTAAAAAAGAAAAAAATAGAGTTAGTGTTTTCTACTAGTGCATTAATTCATGTTTCCAAAATCCTTTAGGTTGAAGTGCACAGTGCTGCAATGAACTTAATAGAAATGTTAAGAAGAACACTGAATAATCTAGCAACAAGTATGTATCACTTGCAGTTGATAATTTTTCAGCTATGGAGAATGTGACTGTATTTAAAGGGGGGTCACTAAAAAGGGCCCAGAAATGATTCAACAGTGAAACTTATGTGTTTTTGAGTTGATGTTTTTTTATGTTACATGTTTTTATAAAGTTGAGGGACAGACCACACAACAGGCAGCTGGGGGACTCCAGGCAGGAGAAAAACGCAGGGGACCCCTACTTCAGAGGTCTTTGATAGTACCTGTGCAGGGGCCCTTTCAGGGAGCACTGTGTAGCAAAGCATGGCCAGGTTTGGATGTTGTTGGTAAAAATACAGGGGGGGGGGGGGGGGGGGGGGGGGGGGGGGGGGGGGGGGGGGGGGGGGGGGGGGGGGGGGGGGGGGGGGGGGGGGGGGGGGGGGGGGGGGGGGTGGGGATGCATCTATAAAAAAGATACGATGAAATTAGTTTTTGAATTCAAGTTAACATAGACCTTGAGTTCCAAATGATTGTCCTACAGCGCTACCTTTTGAGTGACAGTCGAAGGGGGTTCCTCTTTTACTTATCCTGTTTTTCAGTTGAGATTTTTGACCCAATAGATAACACTTTTAAATTTTTTTTTCCCACATTTTTTTTTGGAGTTTCCCGGACTGTTTAAAAAAAAGAACCAATTCGAGACCTCCATTGCGTTGGACTAAAAAAAGGCCTAGTAGCAAAATTAAACCTGTCCAGTTCTTCCTTTTGCAGAGAGCCTCAGAAAAAACTCCCAAACTCATTGAGGAGCTCATGCTTCTACAGGCTGGGTTGGGAAGAACAATGAATATTACTGAGGATGCTGGCCATAAGGAGGTATTTTGCGTGATAACAATTACTAAAGTGGTATTTAGATGTAGTTAAAAAAAATGTTATTCAAACTTTTGCTGGTATTACTTGCATCCACAGGGGCCAAAAAATTCTCTGTGAGGGTTTCCCAAAAAAGAATCAGCTGGAAGGGGCATGGATGCTCTACAAGGCTATGGGTAAAATTTGTTTTTTTATTGTTACACATAAAATTCTTTAATTTTGGATATAATTTTGTTACTGATGCAATTCTGATTTTAATTGTTCTTGAAAAAAAACACTAATATTTTTTTTAATACAAATGGAAACAGGGGGATCAGGTCAAAGGAAACTCACCCTCCTACACCAGAGGATGAGGGATACACCGGGAGCAGCATAATGAAAACCTTGGAAAGACTTGCTTGTATATTATGCCCATCCAGCACACACTGGATATTACTCCCCTGCCCCTTGACGGCTCGAGAATTCCAGGCCATGCCAAAAGCAGTTTCCCCATGCCAGAAACGTGCCACTGCAGCTTCTTTTGCTCCATGTCAAGGAGTGTAAAATCTGTGTTGGCAGTGATGATTAGGTAAGGATGTCAGACATATGAACCCTTTTTAAATTTTCCTGTCTTTCAGGTAAAAATTTATTGTTTAGGATCACTGCTGACACCTTACATTCTAATCATGCATCCCCTTTTGGTCACAGGGGTAGATTCCTTTCCCCCTCATCCTCCTCTAGTTTCCTCTTGTAGGATACCAAAGCTCCATGGCAACTGAGAGACATATTCTCTGCAGTGTGTTGGGGTTTTCAATAGGCCTTCTCCTGATTGGACATGTACAAAATACCTAGCTCTGAAAAAAAGGCTCAATCAGAGAGGCCTTTTCCCTAAAACTATTTTGTGAACCCCCCCCCAAAATTGCATCTTTGATTATTAGGCTTAAAAAAACCTCCACCACAGTAAGATGGATCCATGTCTAGCACTTTCCTCATTATTACTGTATACATCTGTTTTTTTTTTTTCTATCTTCTCTCACCTTTTTACAGATTGCACTTGTGGATGATGCGACATAGGTGTAGCTGAGTGAGTATAAATTATTAATGTTATTATAATAAAAATTTTTAATGCACAATTTATTATGTGAAGTCATGGAAAAAACAGGTCATTTCTGTCACACCATACAAATTTCCCATCATAATTGAAATTGCAAATGCTTTGTCATAATTTATTAAGCTCTTTTGAACAGTAATTTAACACTTTCCCCTTAGTTTGTCTGTACCAGATAGTTATGATAATCAGAGATACAAAAAAAGATTGAAAACAAATACTACTACTACGTACTGAACTGCAACGGCATTGTAGCATTACACTTCAATTATGTTTAATCAAAAAATCTTTTAAAGATCTCCAAAGAAATACAGCAAGAAGATTTGGAGAGTAAGGTAAGCACACCACAGTACACATTATGAGACATAAATGTATTATTTGGTCGACTTAATTTGAAAACCTACACTTTCTTTTTTTTTTTACTTTTTATTCAAAAATTTCCAGTGCAAGTTCAATTCAGTTTATTTATATAGCGCCAATTCACAACACATGTCGTCTCAAGGCACTTCACAAAAGTCAGGTAACTGCATTACAATTAATCCGAATCATTGAACAGTGCAGTGCAAGTCACATCACATATATCTTACAGATAATACATTTTACAGATTACATGTACAAACTCACATGTTATGTTCTATAAAATATCCTGTCCTAAGTATTACAGAAAAAAATAGCAATAGTACTAATTATACAACAAAGATGAAAAAACACGAGAAGGAGTCTCCTATTTATCAAATGTAATTTCCATCAGCTGTGATTCGAGATGAATGTTTGGATTGGGGACCATTTTTCTAAGAAGATATAATTTTTCATCTGAAGTTTTGCCGTAATTTGTTCCATATGGTAGACCTCCCTCACTCTATTCTTCCACTGGGAAATCGTTGGGGGTTGAGGCTTCAGCCATGAGACGGTAATCATTTTCTTTGCGAGGACGAGTAAAATCTTTAAGATATAAGTCTTACTGTGATCTTGGATTTTATTCTGGAAAATACCTAGTATTATTAAAGATGTCTCTAGAGGGATTGTAATGCCCAGGCATTTACTAATTTCCCCTTGTATTCCTTTCCAATAGGTTAATAGTTTTGGACAGTCCCAAAATATATGGGTGAGGTCTCCAATTAGCCCACAGCCTCTCCAACATCTGTCAGTGGTGTGGTTAAATCTAGAAGTGAAAAGAGGAGTCCTGAAAAATCTCACTTTAATTTTCCATTCAAATTCCCTTAACATTGGGCTACTTGATATTTTATGACCCTCTCGAAACATTTTCTCCCAGTCCTCATCTTTGATTATGACATTCATTTCTAGTTCCCATTTCCCTTTAATATCATTTGTATCAGTTATTACTTCCTCTTGCAATATTTTGTAGATATGATGTATGAATTTGGTGGTTATATTTCCTTTTATTACAGAGAGAAAAAAATTCTCTATGTTTGAGGGGGGCATTTGTAAGTTTCCCCATTCCCTATGTTTCTGCAGGTAATGTCTCATTTGTAAATATTTATACAAGTCATGGGTTGGAAGATTGTATTTTCGTTGAAGTTGTTGAAAGGACATTAGGTTTCCATTTTCAAACATTTGATCTATTAGAATCAGTCCTTTTTCAACCCAGTTATGTAGTCCAGCTGTAGGGAGAAATTCAGAGTTATGGTCGAGTCGTATTACTCTACATAAGGAGTTGGGTAGATTTAGTATCTTTTTAATCTTTGCCCATGTCAGTAGAGTAAACTTAACCCATTCGTTATTAATTTTATTCTTTGTCCATGTGTTTTGGTTAACAAGTGGAATAGTATTAAGAAATATATCTTGGGAGTCGCCTTGTTCCATCTTGTACCAAATTGTATCTTCATCTTGGCGTATCCATGTTATTATTGACCTAGTTTGTGCGGCCCAGTAGTATTTTTTAAGGTTTGGTACGTTTAGTCCCCCATGTTCTTTAGGGCACATAAGAATTTTCAATCTAATTCTGGGACGTTTGTTTTGCCAGATAAATTTCGAGAGCCATTTATTCCAAATATTGAATATGGACATGGGTATTTTTATCGGTAAGGTTTGAAAAAGGAAGAGGAGTCTTGGAAGAATGTTCATTCTGATGGTTTCAATCCTCCCTACTAGTGAGAGGGGTAGGATGTTCCATCTCATAAGGTCTGTCTTGATCTCATCCATTAGTTTTCCATAATTAGCTTTAAAAAGTTGTGAAGTTTGAGGAGTTATGAAAATTCCTAAGTATCTGAATCCCTGGTTGGATATTTTAGGTTTGAATCTATCGGTTAATTTTGCGGGTAGATGACCATGTAATACCATCGCCTCAGATTTAGATTGATTGATTTGGTAACCTGAAAGTCTACCATATTCTTCCACAGTCTCAATGAGTGTGGGGATAGACTTCACCGGATCACTTATGTATGTCAAAATATCATCGGCAAAAAGTGAAATCTTGTGCTCCGTATTATTTTTATCTCTAATACCTTTAATATGCTTATTCATTCTAATCGCTGCTGCCAGAGGTTCGATGTTTAATGCAAAGAGTAAGGGGCTAAGACAATCTCCATCTTTCAAGCATAAAGAAGTCGGAGCAGAATCCATTAATTCTAACACGAGATTTAGGGTTTGTGTATATTATTTTAATCCATTCCACAAACGTGGGTGGAAGCCCATAGTTAACAAGGTGTTATATAAAAATTGCCAGTTAACTGTATCGAATCCTTTTTGTGCATCAAAACTAATTAGCATGGAGTCTTGGTTGGTTTCTTTGGTTTGTGTTATAACATTCAGGGTTCTCCTTATGTTATTAACACTATGTCGATTTGGAATGAAACCCGTCTGGTCTGGGTGGATAAGTTTTTTAATGTGTTAATTTGAGTGAGGTATGCATCACGTCAGTCACGAAGGTGATCATGTCGTTCTTTTCTTCTCCTTCTGGTATCCCATAGAGGCGTAGATTGTTGCGCCTCGCTCTTGACTTGAGATCTTCACATTTAGCTGATAGATTAACTTCTCTCTGTAGCATGTAGCGCAGCACGCGATCATGGCAGAGCAGTTTGTCTTCAGCGTCACTCACTCTTTGGTTGGTGTCAGTAATTTGCTGCTCTAGTTTCGTCGTTCGTTCGAGCACGTCTTTCAATGATGATTCCACCCTTGACAAGGTGACTTTAGTATCATGTGAAGCATCCGTGTGTTCCTTTCTCAGCTGTATTATCTCTGCTAGCACGGTCTCCATATTGGTTTTCTGTTCGCTCATGACCGTTGTAGTTTCTGGAAGTTGGCAGGTTTTTTTCCGCGAAGTCGTTTTACTTTTCTTATCTGTTTCTTTTCTGAGAGTAGACATTTTTATAATTTGTCGAGTTGCTATAAACTATATGTTATATAGTCAAATAAGCTAGTTTTTAGGGGATTTTCCTAAGAGTAGGGCAATCAAGCTGCTTCTCCTTTCATGGCGTCACCGGAAGCCATTCATAAAACCCTACACTTTTAAAAATTAATTACTTGATAAAAGCCACTTTAGATGCTCTGCTGTACAATAATTTTGACTTCTTATTTTCATAGGTTGCTTGTCCATTGTGTATTCAGCTTTTTACTAAGGATGACATCTGTGTGCATGCAAGTGTTTGTGGGGAGAGGTAACAAATTTATTTTGTAGGGTGGTTTTCAATATATTTTGCACATATAAAAATCTGTTGTCAAATTTTACAGAAACCCAGCTGAAGATGTCACGGTTTGTCAGGAGATCCATGGGCACTACAGCAGGTATGCAGTGGAGAGCACTTTGTATCATGACAGTGATGCACATCTTTATCTGTGGGCTTTAATTGGGTCTGGGTTATACATAATGCTTTTATATGGCTGTTTAGTGTATCAGACATCCTGATGGCGCTAGAGAAGAGAGTGGATACTTCTGTGACATTTAACATCACAGTTACAAGGGAGGATCTGTTTTGAAGGGGGATGAAGCAGTGGGTCAGACGAAAAAAGGCCTCACCAAAGAATCTCCTCAGTGTTTCCTTCATCGGTGAACATGGAATAGATCAAGGTGCTCTACGAAAAGAGTTCCTTACTGGTATGTGTTCCACTAAGCCTATTTCAGGTCATTAAAGAGGAGTATAGAAAAATGGTTATATAAGTCATATATTGCGTCTGTCAGAAAGTGTTTTTTCTTTATACAGAAATGGTGCGTGGAATTGAAGTGCGCTATTTTGAAGGAGATGGGGAACGAGGCAAAATTACCAAATACAGTATCTTGGACTACCAAGACCACAATTTCAAGTACATTGCAAAACAATTTATATCAAGGGTAAGTGCAATGAATTACCTTCTTAATAGTTTGTATTTTTTTTCAAAAAGGACTTGTGGGGAGATTCTGGCTACAAGTTTGGTGCAGGGAGGTCCAGCACCAAATTTCCTTACAGCGTGGTGCTACAACTCCTTGTGCCACGGGGAGATGAGTATTGATGGTGTTCCTGAGGAGGTTACAGCTCAGGACATGAAAAACCTGAAGGCTGAGATAATGGTACTAACTGTAGTCATCATAGTAGTTCTGATAATTACAACTGAGGCTCTTTTTTTTCACTATTAATGTTAGTGTGTCACTCGAAAACAATAATACACTTAGGTTAATGTATTACAATCAACCAGTTTGACACTTTTATATATAGCAGGTCACTACAGCCTAGTACAGCCCTGCATTAAAAATGATGACTTTCCTCAGTGTATCTTTTCATATTAGCTTGGCATATTCCAAGCTAATATGAAAGAATATTTATATAAGTATATATATATATATATATATATATATATAAGAAGAAGTGTATATATAAGTATTTATATACGTTTTTATAATAATAATAATAATGACAATATATAATCCTACATTTTGGGATAATTTTTCTTTCCCCTTGTATATTTACCTACATTACATTTTTGATGAATGCCTGTAACAATGACAAATTTAAACTTTTAGGTGCTAAGTGCAGATGATAAAAAGCTGATGGAATTGTCAGATGCTATTGTTGCTTGTGGTTACCAAGGACCAATAACTGTTGACAAGAAAAATGCCATCACAAAGTATGTACACTATTAAAGTAACATTTTCACATGCTTCAATTTTATCCAATTCACTCAGCAAGCATTCTTGTCTTACTGCTTATTTGGGCCATTGGTCTGCATTCAGTGGTGAGGTTGATCCCGATTGTGACTCAGCTCCGTGAGGGGTTCAATTTGTATGGGGTAACTGAGTTTTTGGCACAGCACGAGCAACTCTGTCAGGAACTTTTTGTCCCTGGCAGCATTAAAAAAGTAAGCAATATTTTGAAGAAATATCCTGTACTTTTATTTCCGACAGTTTTTACATGTGTTTTGTTTGTTTTCTTCCTGAATTCCAACAATTGTGATAATTTAAGCAAAACATGCTGAAGCAAAATTAAGATCTATAAAAAATAAATTGTATCATTTATTTGTACTTTGTGCAGCTTCTTATATCTTTCTGTTTTAGGATTTAAAGTTTGGTTTTAATGTTTATTTTCATGATTCAAGTGGATGCAGACTTCATAGTTGGTGCTCTTTCTCCAAACTTGACCGAGGAAGGATCTGCCAGACGTCAACAAGAACTAAAAGTTCTAAATTTTCTGCAAGACTTCCTGCAGAGTCTTGAAGACAGAGGTACGACATGGCATATTAAGCCTATTTTGACCATTGTATGTCAACTTTAACTCAAAGAAAAATGGTTGACAGGGAACAATGACATACAGTACATATTACAGATTATCAGTTCATTCTACAGTTCTTTCCACCACTATTGGCCTAGAGCCGTTAAGAGAAAGCAAAACGAATACAGAGTGAAAGCAGTCTTACATTTCCATTCATTAAATTAAGAAATCCATGAATAATTAAAGTAGAGCTTTGACTTCACTGTTTTGAGGAGTATGTACAAGTGTTTGGCTCCCGGTAAGAATACCTGCCTTCAGAGAGAAGTTATGGTAAGCGTTCCAGCTCTCGCAAGTTCCTTTAGGTACATCTAATGGAGGAACTTGACACAAAATGGTGGGTCTTGTGTCTGCTACCCCTGTTCTCTGCCAGACTGACAAGATTGAAGAAGTTGTGTCAAACAATTCCAGTTTGGACATTTTTAGTTTGGTGACTGCTATTAGTATGATAAGTATTTATGGAAAAACCTGTCTTGTTTTTTTTGTCTCTGACTAGATGCAGTTCTTAAAGAAAAAACTGCTGCAAGTGAAGAGGAAATGGCTGGCAAGGGAACCCAACATCTGTCACTCCAGAATTTCTTTCAGTGGGTCACAGGTCATGCTCACATACCACTGATAGGGTCTCAGCGAAGCATGTTCACAATCACCATCAATTTTGAGCACAACTGCAACTCCCTCTATGGGGAACATGGTGTGTGTTACCCAGTTGTCAATGCCTGTGGGGTTAGTGTGACATTTCCCATATGTCACTTACGGACATATAGTAACTTTGAGAAGAACCAGAGCACAACATTAGAGTTTGGTTATGAATTTAGCAGGTACTAAATAACTATTTAGTACCTGCTAAACATAGGTTGAGTTCTGTTTTGTTTTGCAGCTAAAGCTAGCTTGTGAGTGTTTCAACCCTATTGTTGTATTTAAAAAGGGTGGAAAATACTTAGAGTAAACTTTTTCAGAAAATAAAGTTCTCAAAGAATTGCTGTGCAGTTTTATCGTTGTTACATGTGCAGTTGTACTTAGATCTTACTTTAAGTATTTACAAGCAAACGTGTCTGGGTATCAAAAAGTTACCTCTGACATCACTGAATGCATGCAGAAGTCGGTGTATTTGCAAAATAACTACATGTAGGGTTTTGTGATTTCAAAGCATTGCAAATGATTACTAAGTACCAAATATTCAAATCTAAACAATTTATGAATTACGCATTTGAAGTAGCCAGTTATTCACGACAAAGGAGGTACAAGCTCCTGCTTTCCAGATCTTGGTTGTCATTGATGAGATTCTGACATTCCACCAACTGGTCTTCAGTTATTGGGCAGTCAAATTCAGAAACCACCACTGCTCCATGCACATCTTCTCCAAAATCAGCTGCAACATCCCAGTCAATATCTGGCTCCTGAATATCCTGAACGTAGAGTTATTGTGCTTTTAGCTTATTTTTAAACCAACCTTTCACAAAAGCAACCAGGTCAGTCTGAAGTCTGGTAAGGAATGTCAGGTGGACTGCAAACAGATCTTCTGTAAAAGAAAAAGTTTACGAAGAAGTAAAAAAAAATAAAACAAATTGAGAATAAAATATTGACTGTCTTTCCTAAACTTTTTATTATGCCTTTAAAATGACCTATGTATTTAGCCATTTGTATTTCTTTGGGTGTCTCCCATTTAACTTATTTGTGTTGAAACTGAGGAGTGCTACCTTTCGTGCTTTTCCCCACAGAACTCATAAGATTGTGCCTTACCACAGGAGGAGACATCAAGTAGGTGATCCATCTCCATTAGATGGAGTTCGTTGTAATACTTTGATGTCACACATGTCCTGACATCCCGCCACAAACGCTCGATTCTAAGAGTACAGAAAACAATATTAAGATACTGAACAGGACATTCAAGAGCTTGGAGACATGGTAACTACATTATGTAAATAATTTTTCAATTGATGTAACTATTTTTAAGTGACAGTGTATAAATAGATTTAGAGGAAATGTTACTTATTTTAAAAAAATCCAGCCTTTGATTATGGACAGGTTTTTCCAGACATAAAGCTCGCTCGATCAGTTCCACGGACGGTGAACATATATCTGGCTATGTCCACGTTCTCCACTCCCTGATCACCTCTAACCCTGTTTTTCACAAAAAGATTACAGTTTTTTTTAGATCAATCAGTCCATCAAATACAGAAAATGCTATGTACAACTTCGCACATCAGAATATGTACTTATATGAATACCCATTTTCAAATGGGTGTCAAATCCTTTGTGGTAAATACTTTATGTCTGCGTATTGCAAAATTGTATAAACTTCCCTTGATGGTATGCCATGTATCTCTGTTGCTTTTTTGAATGCCGCAAAAGCTGTTGATGCATGATCGTTTGTCGCAGCCTGCAAGCACATTACCTACACACTAGCAAGAATTTTCTTTCATACAGGCTTACAAAGAAAACACCAAGTTGTGAAAAGATAGGTTAAATCTTACTTTCCTGGAGTAGCCATCAACTGCACCAAAAAGGACAATGTTGTACTTGGTGGCATTCGTAAAGGTCATTGTGAGGTTCTTTTATTTCAAGACAACATACTTTTTTGTTTTTCATACATCTAACATGAGGACATGAAACTTTAAAACGCAATTAGTAGCATACTTACCTTATCAACTTGTGGTTAGTGTCCACATGCCACAGTGAAAGGGGTCCTCTGATGGAATAAGTTCTCCGTACAATGCAGCCAAGTCCAGTCAGTCTGGAAAGAATTCCAAGTGCATCCACGCGATGCATTGATGCTGTAAGTCTTCTCCACTGGACATTGACACCCATTGACCTCAGGCTTCCTTTCACCATCCGATAGCCTGCTGTTGGAATTTCATTCTGTATGCGCTGGACTGCATCATCCAGCTCTTCATCAGTGAGATTGCTGTAATTCTGGCTGACAGAAATTCCACCATCCGTTGATGAACTGTTCTGGCTGATATCCCCAGTATTTTCCAATTAATTCAAGAAGCTCAACTAGTCTCTCTTTATCTATTGAAAACATGGGACGTCCCCTTGCTCCAGTACAGTTTCAACTGTGGTCCGTGTAACATTAGCGTGATCAATGTGGTCCATCACAAGAGTGAGGAACTCTTGTAAGGCCTGTACAACCTCTGGCTGGATATTTATATGCCTCGACAGTGCTTCCCAGAGGTACAGCTCTTGCCTGCAAGTAAATACTAGAAAGTCCATGTCCAGAGGTTGTTGTGAAAGGCCATATTCTAATTTTCTGATCAGCCTGGAAATCATTTGTTGTCTAAGGATATCGTGTTGACAAGAAGATACATTAAAAATCTTAACACTGTTCTTGGGTGGACAAAAACATACATAACACAAGACAAATTTAAGTAACATAAGCAAACTTAAGTCATGTCAAAACAAGTATGCAAACACTACATGCAATCGGTCCCTAGATTTATCCAAAAAGAAATCAAGATTCCTACAGATGTTAAGAGTGTTGTGAGACTCACTTCCTCTGACATCTCACAAAATGAAATCTTCAATGCTGTCCTCAACTGTATCAAACAACAATGTCAATAAAACGGTTATTATAATCAGCATCCAGAGTTAAGAGAAAACTTCCTCTCAGAGACACACTGTTAGTGTTGAAATTTTGACTTCTACAATTAGAAATTGTCTCAGGCTAATTAATTTAACATATCCACAGCTAACCGATTGCTAATAAAGTAATCAATAATCATTCAACAGTCTTTACTGTCATTATGAGACCATAATAAAATTTAGTTGAGACATCCGACTCAGAATGCAACATAGGATTCATTCAGACATTTAAAACCTTTAGAAAACACATAGAAAAAGAAAAATAAGCATCCTTAGAGGACCCCCTTAAAAAATATAAATAAAATAAATGTCACCGGTAAAAAAGTGTTGCAATCAACAACCAACTTTTCCTTTCCTTACCTTCTTATTTATGCCTCGTTTTCTTCAACGCTTTGAATCCACATCACGTTCCCTGCTCTTCTTCTTCTCCTAAAAGGCAATGTCTTGTGCTGGCTGCGACCGGATATGAGGTGAAAATCTGGCCAATCAGATCAATCAGAAGAGTTTCTGCCCCCAACTGACAAATACGCCCACTAAACAGAGCAAGAGAGCGTAATTTTTCTCCGAGAGCGAACAGATGGTTGCAGGGGGTGTGTTTTACTGCTCGCCGTGCTGCGTTCAGACGCTCTCCAATAAAGGTGCACGCTTGCGAACAGAGCTATGCGCTCTCTCGATTAAAAGATGCGCTGTTGTGATTGCTTAATACACTCCTCTGATTTTTGGCAGGAATGTGACGGCATAGTAAAGCTAGCCCACCATTTCCATTCTGCATCCGCGTATCTAATCTTACAAAGTTTTCTAGTTTTACGTGTTGACTTGCTTTTAACATTCACGTCTCACTAGTTCTACTTCTGCTGGCAGGAACACTGGTGTGTACTGGTCTGGGTAATAATGAGTTATGTACTCATGTTTGTTGGAGATAGATCTTCCTTCCTTAACCGATGTCACTGTTTGTCATTGTTTGTCATTGTTTGTCTCCCTGGGATGATGGTCTCGTTCCTCCATGCAAAACTCCTTTGACTGTTTTCTGCACATATGCTGAGCCGTTGTCAGAACTTATTTTGGATGGGATCCCAAATGTGGGAATCACTTCTCTTGCTAAAAATTTGATAACAGTATCTGCTCCCAGTGTTTTTGATGGGACGGCTTCAACCCATCAACTGAAACGATCAATCACTACCAGCATGTACCGTTTACCCTGAACTGATTTGATCATTCTACAAAATCTACCACAAGATGTTTGAATGGTCCCTCAGGGACCGGAATGTGTCCAATGGGTGATTTTATGCCTTTGCGAACATTATTTTGAGCGCATATGTCACATTGACTGAGACTTTCACCTACCATGGCTTTCAAATATGGGGAACAAAACCTTGATTTCCCAACTTGTCCATCACCTTACCTCTATCGCAGTGATCTGCACCATGTGCCTCTGAAATCAGCACTTTTAACAATGCCACTGGTGCCACCAGTAGGCCGTTCTGTGATCTCCACAAGCCATTCTCACTCATTGTTGCACCTCTTTTTGCCCACAAATTGCACTCACTGTTGTTTGCCTCTTGTTGAATCAGTATCAAGCCTTCTGGCATTACCAAAGGTTCCAATGACAGTACAGGTGCCAAGATAGCCATCTGGCATCGGGATGCCATTTTTGCCGCTTCGTCTGCTGCGTTACCTCTTATGACTACTGCATTACCTTTGTGGTGTCTGACACTTTGTTACTGCCGGTTTTGAAGGGAGCATCATTGCCTCAATTAAGTGCTGTAGCTGCTCTTTATGTAGAACTGGACTGCCATCTGCTCTTTTGAACACTCTTTGCTTCCAGACTGAAGCAAACAAATAGCAAACACCATGAGCATAAGCAGAGTCTGTTAATATGTTTGCCACGTTTCCTTTTGCCAGTTTACGTGCATCACCCAGAGCTTTCAATTCTGCTAGTTGTGCTGAGCATGGATGCTCACACTTTTCAGCTTTTACAGTTTCAAAGTCATCACCTTTTCGTTTAACGACTGCAAATCCTGGATGGTTCCAGAGATGATCTCCGAAACATGAGCCGTCATCAAAGTAAGTGATATCCGCATTCGTCAATGGAGTTGACTCCAACTCTGGATTTAGTCGTGTAGTTCTCCTTCACAAGGGTAGGAATCACGAGGGGAATCATGTTAGCTGGATTGGATGTGCTGCATCTTTGAATACTTATGTCTGGATATGTCAGAAGCAGTATGTACTGCAAACATCTTGCCTGGGTTAAAACAAACCTCCTTTGATTTATTAACTCTACAGTTTTGTGGTGAGTCAAAATTGTGACTGGGTAACTTCAAGACTTTAATCAGAGTATTTGAACAAGTTAATGTCGGGCGTAGTAGACTGCTGCTAGCCCTTGATAGCATGGTGCCCAGCCCTGTCCTATATTGTCGAGCTTTGTGCTATAATAAGCAATGGCTTGTTTTCGCCGACATGCACAGGTTTCCTGCATCAGTACTGCTGAGACATACATATGGTTTCTGTTTGCCACATATACAGTACAGACCAAAAGTTTGGACACACCTTCTTATTCAAAGAGTAGTCCTTATTTTCATGACTATGAATATTGTAGCTTCACACTGAAGGCATCAAAACTATGAATTAACACGTGGAATTATATACTGAACAAAAAAGTGTGAAACAACTGAAAATATGTCTTATATTCTAGGTTCTTCAAAGTAGCCACCTTTTGCTTTGATTACTGCTCCACACATTCTTGGCATTCTGTTGATGAGCTTCAAGAGGTAATCACCTGAAATGGTTTTCCAACAGTTTTGAAGGAGTTCCCAATTCAATTCAAATGAGTTTTATTTATATAGCGCCAATTCACAACACATGTTGTCTCAAGGCACTTCACAAACGTCAGGTACATACATTCCAATTAGTCCTAACCATTGAACAGTGCAGTCAGAGTTAGTTATTTTTTCAAATTGGATTAAAAAGTTTTTGTCTAAGGAAAACCCAGCAGATTGCATCCAGTCAGTGACTTGAAGCATTCAGTCCTCCCGGAGGAGCATGTAGAGACAGTGGACAGTCACTGGCGTTGACTTTGCAGCAATCCTCATACTGAGCATCCATGTAGCGACAGTGGAAAGGAAAAACTCCCTTTTAACAGGAAAAACCTCCAGCAGAACCAGGCTCAGTGTGAGCAGCCATCTGCCACGACCGACTGGGGTTTGAGAGAAAAGAGCAGAGACACAAAAAGAACACAGAAGCACTGATCCAGGAGTACTTTTCTATGGGAAGGAAAAGTAAATGTAAATGGATGTAGCTCCTTTAGTCATTTCATCTAGAAAGAAAGAACAGATAAACTCTGAGCCAGTTTTTCAAGGTTAGAGTCTGAAAGAGAGCACATATATAGTCACAGTAAAAGCTCAGTCAATTGCCATGTCTAGGAGAGAGAAAGGGTTAAACACTAAAAGACAGGGCCAATGTAGATCATCGGTAGAGGGTGAGCATTAAGTTGTTGCCAGCAGAAGCTCGGACGATGCCCCTCTCCAGAAAGGTGTCACAGGTAGACACAGAGTCAGGCCAGGTGTAGCTTCCAGGAAGAGAAAAGAGAGAGAACAAAGTTAAAAGCTGAAATAACAGCAAATAATGCAAAATTGGAGAGTAGTGTGAGAATGTAGCGAAGAGGGTGAAAGTGGTCATTATGTCCTCCAGCAGCCTAAGCCTATAGCAGCATAACCACACAGAAAGTTTCAGTTCAGATTATTTAGTTAAACGGCGCTTATTTTCAACAATGTCATTTCAAGGCACCCCACAAAGGATTGGGATACCTCTTTCTGGCAGACTGATTATAACCATTGGAAAAGAGAACGGGTCATACAGGTAGCAGAAATGGAGGGTGTGTTGGCACCTCAACCATAACTGAGCCGGTTTAGGCTAAACCTGACTCCCCCTTACTCCATCCAACAGGGAGGGAGGAAGGCTCGTTCCCTGATAAACTAAGCCACTCTAACTATAAGCTTTATCAAAAAGGAAAGTTTTAAGCCTAGCCTTAAAAGTAGACAGGGTGTCCGCCTCACGGACCAAAACCGGGAGCTGGTTTCACAGGAGATGAGCCTGATAACTAAAGGATCTGCCTCCCATTCTACTTCTAGAGACTCTAGGAACCACCAGTAAACCTGCAGAAACGAAGTGTCCTGTTAGGAACATATGGAACAATCAGATCTCTGATGCATGATGGAGCTAGATCATTAAGGGCTTTATATGTGAGGAGGAGAATTTTAAATTCTATTCTGGATTTAACAGGGAGCCAATGAAGGGAAGCTAAAATAGGAGAAATATGATCTCCCTCTAGGCATCTCTTCCCAGAGATGCTTAGCACTAGTTGGCCCTTTTGCCTTCACTCTGCGGTCCAGCTCACCCCAAACCATCTCGATTGGGTTCAGGTCCAGTGACTGCGGAGGCCAGGTCATCTGGCGCAGCACCCCATCACTCTCCTTCTTGGTCAAATAGCCTTACACAGCCTGGAGGTGTGTTTGGGGTCATTGTCCTGTTGAAAAATAAATGATGGTCCAACTAAACGCAAACCGGATGGAATAGCATGCCGCTGCAAGATGCTGTGGTAGCCATGCTGGTTCAGTATGCCTTCAATTTTGAATAAATCCGCAACAGTGTCACCAGCAAAGCACCCCCACACCATCACACCTCCTCCTTCATGCTTCACGGTGGGAACCAGGCATGTAGAGTCCATCCGTTCACCTCTTCTGAGCCGCACAAAGACACGGTGGTTGGAACCAAAGATCTCAAACTTGGACTCATCAGACCAAAGCACAGATTTCCACTGGTCTAATGTCCATTCCTTGTGTTCTTTAGCCCAAACAAGTCTCTTCTGCTTATTGCCTGTCCTCAGCAGTGGTTTCCTAGCAGCTATTTTACCATGAAGGCCTGATTCACACAGTCTCCTCTTAACACTTGTTCTAGAGATGTGTCTGCTGCTAGAACTCTGTGTGGCATTGACCTGTTCTCTAATCTGAGCTGCTGTTAACCTGCGATTTCTGAGGCTGGTGACTCGGATGAACTTATCGTCCCCAGTGGAGGTGTGACCCTTGGTCTTCCTTCCCTGGGGCGGTCCTCATGTGAGCCAGTTTCTTTGTAGCGCTTGATGGTTTTTGCGACTGCACTTGGGGACACTTTCAATGTTTTCCCAATTGTTCGGACTGACTGACCTTCATTTCTTAAAGTAATGATGGCCACTCGTTTTTCTTTACTTAGCTGCTTTTTTCTTGCCATAATACAAATTCTAACAGTCAGCTGTGTACTGTATCCACCTCCTGCACAACACAACTGATGGTCACAACCCCATTTATAAGGCTTGAAATCCCACTTATTAAACCTGACAGGGCACACCTGTGAAGTGAAAACCATTTCAGGTGACTACCTCTTGAAGCTCATCAACAGAATGCCAAGAGTGTGCATAGCAGTAATCAAAGCAAAAGGTGGCTACTTTGAAGAACCTAGAATATAAGACATATTTTCAGTTGTTTCACACTTTTTTGTTCAGTATATAATTCCACCTGTGTTAATTCATAGTTTTGATGCCTTCAGTGTGAAGCTACAATATTCATAGTCATGAAAATAAGGACAACTCTTTGAATGAGAAGGTGTGTCCAAACTTTTGGTCTGTACTGTAGGTAGAATTGCTTGTTATAATCTGGCATCGCCAGAGTGGGTGCCACTTGCATTTCCTGTTTTAGTGTTTCAAAAAAACTTTCTACTTTTGCCTCAGCTATCCATTTTAACATGGTTTTCAAAGACTGATTTCCTGATTCTTTCATAAGCTCCCTTCACTGTGCTGTTTTTTTTTCTGCATAAACTTCTGTCCAGTCTGCATTAAAGCCTGTGATTCAAAGAATATCGTCATCTCACCAACCATTCGTGGCCATGGTGCTTTGCTGACACCTTCGAGTTGCGAAGGCGAAATGCCAATAGTTCCTTGTGAAATCACTCTGCCCACGTATTCTACCTGCAGCTGACAATATTAAAAATTTTTCCTTTGAGGCTCTATGACCTCCTTCAGCCAATCTCTGAAGGACTTTCATTGAGTCTTGATGACAGTCTTCCAATGTGGGTGCACAAACTAATAAATCATCAACATACTGCAACAATGTGCTGTGAAGATTCAACTCTTCAAGATCCTGTTTTAGGATGTGGTTGAACACATGAGGGCTGTGTTTGAACCGTTGTGGTGAGCAAGTGTAACTGTACTTTTTACCTCTGTATGTGAACGCAAAGTGTTGAGACTCTTCTGCTAAAGGGATGCTGAAAAACGATGGATGACACCGAAAAACTGTGCTTTTGGCGGAAGAGCAGTTAGAGTGTGTGGATTTGGCACATCTGCAGGCCAATCCTGAACAACCTGATTGATGATCCTTAAATCATGAACCAGACGATATTTTGATCCATCTGCCTTTCGGACTGGAAATATTGGTGTGTTGCACGCAGTCCTTCAATAGTTCTGCTAATGCCTTTTTCCACTTCTACCTTTAAAAGGGTATTGTGGACAGAATGGAAGGTCTACATTTGGTTTCAACTCAACCTTAAATGGGTTGGCCGATTTTACCAACCCCACATCTGTATCATGTTTTGACCACACATGATCTGTAACATGTTTTCGCATGTCCTGCAAAATCAAATCTCCTTTTGACAACTCGTTTTCCTCAGACGCGTTTGTGTCATTAGCAGGCACTGTTACCACTTGTGGTTTAGATTCCATCAATGTTTCGCTTACAATCTTAATCATTTTTGCATACTGTGATTGAAAATTAATGGATTAATAACATACACTCCTTGAGGGGAACACCAAATTTATTTTCAGTTTACACAGAGCATCTCTGCCCAACAAATTAATTGGGGTTTGGTCAGAGACTAAAATTGATATTTTTATTTCATCACCTTTAGTTTCCAGCCGTACAGGAGCCAGCATTTGGATTAGTTGACGTGTTCCCGAGATCCCTACCGTCGATATAAATTTATCAGACATGGGGAGATGAGTTGCATAATTTAGGCTCACACATGTGTAAGCTGCTCATATATCGACTAACATAGGTGTTTTTTTATTTTCTATTTGAATGTTTAGCATTGGCTCATTTTCAGCACCCGTGCTTACAACTGGGTCCTGACTCTCCCCTGTAGAGCTCTCTCAGCACCCCTAGTAGCCAAAATGTCGCGTGATAATTTGACCTCTGGGGGGACCATGCCTGGCCCTGCCACGCGGTATGGATCCTGTCATTACAGCATCGTTCAGCACGATATCCGGGCTCGTTGCATGTCTAGCATCTCCCAGCTATTCCAGGTGCAGCATTTCGCCCAGTTTGCCCATGGGGATCCTCTAAATGGTTGTGAATTCCATACCGTAGGATAGACATTTACTACCGGTTGCAGTGAAGGGGCTGTTTGATCATTTGGAGGACCCACCTGTGATGGACGTACCACAACTTTTCAACTTTTCCCTGAAGCTCTCCGAGCTGCAATTGAGCCAGCTTTCTTTGTATATTCTTGTCTTGTTCATTGAGCCTCTGAGCCTCTGCTCACCTCTATATTGCACCACCTGATCTCGAAACTCTTTGTATGGCATTGATGTCAGAGCAACAACATCTTCGAGTTTGCTCCACACTGGTGTTCGCATACTCTCAACAATGGTATTCCAAAATAAGGTTGTGAGTAGAGGACTCTTGTCAATGTCCTGTTCCGCATCCTGTTTTCATCTTTCCAATTGTTTAGTCACCGAGTGGTTCCCCTATCAGTGCTCTGGGGTCTACCCCTTTCTGGGTATTCGGTTCGCAGTTCTTTCCAGAGCACATTTGGAAATGCATTACATTAAAGTCCATCTGCTCTATGATGAAGCATCCAAACAGTTTCGTTTCAAAATGTTTTCCATGGTTGGAGTCCCAAGACATTGTGCCCAAACTGCTTTAATGTCTCCCAAAGCCAGCAGTTTCCCTACCATTTCTTCTTCAAATTTTGTTATCCACTTGTTTGCACCTTCATGTACATCTGACAACTGCACGACCAATCTGACCAAGTCCACAGAGGCCCAAGGAACATATTGGGTTGTATTCCCTTTGACCAAAATTGGCATCTCTCTTATATCTGTGTATCTGTGAGGTGGATGAATATTAGGCCGATAGCATTCATCGTACTGCCTGTCATTTTGTTCTGTTTATTTCTGACCCTTCAGTGGGCTGTCCTACCACAGCCGCACTCTCTGCTTGTCCTCCAGCTAGTCCTTCTGGCTTGTTTAGTTTAGAATGGTGATTTTTAAGTTGTTCTATTTCTTGATTGATTGATTGGTTCTATCTATTTCACGTCTTAAATTAAGCCTAGCATGATCCAAATTGATCAAGTACGAATCACCTCCTGGTCTTCCAGTGTGTTCCGCATAACAATCAACTATTTTCGTCCTTTTTTGTCCGGTGTTTACTGGGAGTACTCTCTGTGTTGCAATGGAGTTTGAGGAGTGATGCCTTACTCCTGAGCTAAAGCAGTTAACACAAAACTCAGAGTTCTCTCTCCTCCCAGCCCTCATGGGGGGAACCTTTATTTCTCACAATACACAAAACATCATCAAACATTCCAGAAGTTCCCCACTTTCAGCTTTTACAGGGCGTTTTTATACAAATACAAAGGTGTATATGTGGTCCTCCTGACCAATCAAATTTGACATCTTTATTTACGCACAAATTCTGGCACCCATAACATTGATTCTGAAGCACAGTTACGGGAATACAAGACCAGCATCACATCTGCAAAAAATCAAACCGGTCTACGTGACAGTTGTACCATAACAATTTCATTACTCTTATCAACTCCTCATTCCAAAGCTGAACTAGACCACAATTGTGTCCCTTTTTTGGCCCAGCAAGACTTGACTCCCAGGAACATTTTGTCTCAGACACACAAGCACTTTTTAACCACATAAATTGCTTCCACAATCACTGAAGAGAGGCTCCTCTCCTATATGGATTCTCATGTGTCTGTTTAAAGTAGATTTTCTCCTGAATCTTTGCGCACACAGATCACAACCAAAAGGTTTCTCTCCTGTGTGGATTCTCATATGTCTGTTTAAAGGTGGTTTTTGGCTAAATCTTTGTCCACATATATCACAGCAGAAAGGTTTCTGTCCTGTGTGTACTCTTATGTGTGTGTTTAAATGTGCTTTCAGGCTAAATCTTTGTCCACATAGCTCACAGCAGAAAGGTTTCTCTCCTGTGTGGACTCTTATGTGTGTGTGTAAATGTGCTTTTTGGCTAAATCTTTTTTCACATAGATCACAGCAGAAAGGTTTATGTCCTGTGTGGATTCTCATGTGCAGGTTTAAAGCTGCTATTGGCTAAATCTTTGTCCGCATAGATCACAGCAGAAAAGTTTCTGTCCTGTGTGGATTCTCACATGGGTGTTGAAGTTTGCTTTTTGGCTAAATCTTTGTCCGCATATATCACAGCAGAAAGGTTTCTCTCCTGTGTGGATTCTCATATGTCCGTTTAAATGATGTTTTCTGCTAAATCTTTTTCCGCATAGATCACAGCAGAAAGGTTTCTCTCCTGTGTGGATTCTCATATGTCCATTTAAATGTTGTTTTCTGCTAAATCTTTGTCCGCATACATCACAGCAGAAAGGTTTCTCTCCTGTGTGGATTCTCATGTGTTCTTTTAAGTGTGCTTTTTGGCTAAATCTTCGTCCACATAAATCACAGCAGAAAGGTTTCTGTCCTGTGTGGATTCTCATGTGTGTGTTTAAATGTGTTTTTAGGCTAAATCTTTTTCCACATAAATCACAGCGGAAGGTTTCTGTCCTGTGTGGACTCTCATGTGTGTGTTCAAATTTTTTTTCCAATAAATGTTTTGCCACAGTCTTCACAGGTAAACTTAACTCCTATCTGGACTTTCCTTTTGGAGTTAACATTTTTCTTCTCTGCAAAACATTTCTTGTTATCCCGCGAGCTAGAAGACGCTTCTTCTAAATTAATCATGTCTTTCTGAAAAAAGTGACGGTGAACAAAATGTTCAGCAAACTCAGAAGAGCTAAAGGGTTTGTTAACAGTGTTTTTATCTGACTCATGAGCTCTGCTCTCCTTCCAGTCATTGTCCATGTTCTTAGTTTTCAGTCCAGAGCCCGAGTGTTTCAGTTTATTGCTCTCCTCATCTTTCTCAGTGCCTTCAGTCTTTAAAGCTATGGAACCATGTCCATGATCTTTTATCCTGATGAATTCTTCTCCATTGTTCTCTTCTGGAAGCTCTCTGCCATTAATTTGTTCTGGATAAAGCTGTAAGAACAGAGGGGACTGTTTATCATTCACACTCTGTATGGGAGTAGCAGCGACTGGAAGCCTGATGGCATCAATCTCCTCCTTCCCATTGAACTGCTCTCCCCCCAGACTGGTGCAGACTTCCTCCTGTTCCTCCTTTATATGGTGGAGCCTTGAGTCATGCAGGTCAGCACAAGGTACATGGTCTACATGACCTTCTTTAACCATCAACATCTGCGTAACATCTGCAGGAAATATTGAAACACATTAAGCACATTACAAGTATTTTACTTTAGCTTGGACCGAGTCGCTTTTTTAATAAAATATTTAGGTGCTATGGTAAATTTAATTTCTTTCTTATGCTTTATTTATCCTTTATTTTGCTGTTGTTTCTTATGTCTGTTCATGAATGTCAACACTGATTCACTCAACCTGAACAACTACATGTTGAAACTATTTTAGTCTTCCCATCTAGCATCTTTTCTGTCTATCTCACTTGAATACGACTGTTTCCAGTGTTCTGCAAAATTCGTATTTTTAACTGGTTTCTATGTATAATTAATCACGTATTAAAGCTGATAAAATAAGTAATGAACACATCAACCTTTCTCTGGTTAATACTTATTTTAGAAGCATTGAAAAAAACTTTTACCAGATGCTAAAACTCTCAAATGATCCTCAAAAAAAAATCAGAGCAAATTTTTGGGAAAAATAATCCTTGTTGACCTACAGTTTGACATAAAGTTTAGTGCATTGGGTTGATTTTGTAACATACTAAAATAGGAGTGATTAGATCGCAGCAGCCACACTTAGATTCAGGGTTTGACACCTGCTATTACACACACTATCAGAGAGACACCAGAATGGTGACATAGTTTACTGAGCTCAGACAAAAATAATTCCACAAAAAAAGTAATGTGTAGAAACCAGGAATGGCACAGAGAAGGGGTATTTAACACATAAAGAAAAGGAAGTTTAAAAGTGCTTAAAAAGTCAATCAACTTCCAAGCCACGTCTGTGGTTTGGAAGTTCTTCGGCTTTAAGAAGTCCGACATGGACCAAACTACTATTCTTTGCAAATGCTGTCGAGCAAAAGTGGTAGCCGGCGGTAGTAACAAGAGCAACTTGTTTCACCACCTTAGCTGAAAACGTGTTTTAGAGTACCATGAATGTCTTAAACCAAGATCCACAACCTCCACAACCACAGCTAAATCTGCAAGGAGCAGTCAGACCTGGGATCCAAATTTTTGGATCCCAGGTATGTCCTGCTGGACCGAAAACATTTCAGAAGCACTGCCATACCCGCCATGTACTGGCGACCATCCTTGACTATTCCTCAACAGCAGATCTGTGGTCTAGTCGAACGATGGAGCCATACATGAGCCTTACCATCCATTTTTTTAACTGGTGACTGGAGCTGCAAAGCCATTGTCTGCAAACCAGTTTCTTCCCTGAAGACCACACTGCCAATTTGATTGCAGAGGGCTTACTTGAGCCTCCTGAGTCCTGGAGCCTTGACAAAAAGAAGTCAGTCACCATCACCACAGACAGTGGAGCTAACATCAAGAAGGCAGTGCAGCTCAACAACCGGATAATGTGCCAATGCTTAGGAAACAGACTTCACGCTGCTATGGCTTTGTTATGATTTGGTGAAAATGTTATTGCTGTTGTATAGTAGTAATAATAATACTGGTTTTAATATTCCTAATAAAATTCCTAATATTCCTTTTAATCTCTTGTACTTAGACATGGAAATTTTTGTTGTTGTTTTTGGACTATTGATTAAAATGAATTGCTTGCAGTTGCAATGAACATTTGGATTGTTTGTCATGGAAATATTTTTCGGCATTTTTACAGAGGGAGCTACAAAAGATGGTGAGCACATCAAACATGGAGTTGGTGTGTGCAAAAAGAATGTTTCTGCTTTCTCATATTCCTGGAGAAAAAAAAGGAGGGACCTGGCCATTGCTCAAAATGATAGAATTCTTGAACAGGAGAAAGCCGTTGCTGAAGTCCTGAGAGCTCACAGAAAATCTAGGCACTTGGTGTTGACCTGGCAGGATGTTGAGGTCCTTGAATCCCTTAACAAAGTGTTAAGGGATTCAGGGTAAAAGTGAAGTGTCCACTGACATGGCGGCAGCAAATGAAGCAGCAGGGCCTTTGTCTCCTCCAGAGAGGAGGAAAAAGTCCTTGTTGTGTAGCTTTTTTAATAGACAAAGCAAGAACAGCGGGGGTCCAGTAACATACTGCCAGAGGAGGACATCAAGATGGAGCTCGAAATATACCTGCAGACTTTAGAGGTGGACAGCAACACTGACCCCCTTGCATGGTGGAAATCCCAGGAAATTAATTTCCCCCGCGTTGCTAAATTAGCACGGCGATATTTATGCATACCTACTAACAGTACACCATCAGAGAGCGTTTTCAGCACCGGTGGGAACATTGTCATTTGCCACAGGGTGGGACTTAAACCTGAAGCCATCGCCCGTCTGATATTCCTTGCTCAAAACCTGTAATCACTTTGCCTTAACCTCTCATGTCCAGATGAGTGAAAACTGTTACTCTTGAAATGATACAAGCCAAGTTGCACTTTATTAATACATTTTTATTTATTGAAATGCATGGCTATTGTGCAATTTTATTGATGTGAACTTCACATAGCTTGTTTTTCTCTATTGGTGCTTTGTATATTACTAAGTTATTCAAGTTACTGTCAGATGTTATACCTTAACTGCACTTTTAATTTGTACTTGCAACTTCTGAAGCAAGGTAATTTCTGAAAGTTGAACAACATCGTTCATTTTTTAAGATATTTTATAGCCCAATTGAATGGGGGGCCATTGAGATTTCAATATCACAATTTGTGCAATGTTTGCTGACTTACAAAGGAGAGAAAATGTTTGGTCTTTTCCTAGCATACTACCAGTTGAAATACCTCATAGGGTATTTCAGCTGGTATAAGGTGGTAAGGCGTATTCGTCACTTCCTGTTTTCACTGTTGCACTCGGTGGATTGTTTGGTGTGTGAAAGCTCTCTCGTTTGATCTGATTTCTCTCTACTATGATATCTCTTATTTGTTCTAACACATAAGCACGTTAAAACACATACTTTCTGTTGCTGCTTTTAATGTTTGGGGGCTCTCCGTGTCTTACAAGATTTTTCAAGTAGTGGTAAGGGGTCACTAGCTTAGCGTTAGCTTTAACTCCACCTTGGCTACCCATTCTGCTGTTTCTCTCTCCGAGTCTACTCCTCTCTCCTGCTCTCTGTGTCAGATGTTCAGTTACTTCTCAACCTCCTTTAGTGATAATGGTACGTGTAAGAAATGTAGCATTTTTGTAGCTTTGGAGGCGAGGGTGTTGGAATTAGAGCCACTTAGGGTAGCTCCCTGTAGCAGTCCTTCAGCAGAGCCCGAACAGCCGGGGCCTCAGGCCGGCTGGGTGACGTTACGTAGAAAGCATAGTCCTAGATTCCAGCCCACAGGTCACCACCGACCCGTCTGCGTTTCTAACAGATTTTCCCCGCTCAGCAACACACCTGCTGAGAAGCCAACTCTGGTAATTGGCAGCTTTATAGTCAGAAACGTGGCACTAGAGACATCAGCGACCATAGTCAAATGTCTGCCAGGGGCCAGAACGGGCAACATCAAATCCTGTCTGAAACTGCTGGCTAAGGATCAGCGTAAATACAGTAAGATTGTTATTCACGCTGGCGGTAAGAAATGTAGCACTGTTTTGATCATCTGGAGCTTCCTGAGTTATCAGAAATATTAGCTTCATCTAAACCTTCAACTTGTATGTTAGACCCAATCCCAACCAAATTATTTAAGGAAGTGTTCCCTCTGATTACCAGCCCCATTTTAGATATGATTAATCTATCCTTAGTAAATGGATATGTACCACAAGCTTTTAAGGTAGCTGTAATTAAACCTTTACTTAAGAAACCTTCGCTTGATTGAAATGACTTAATAAATTACAGACCTATATCCAATCTTCCATTCTTATCTAAAATTCTTGAGAAAATAGTTGTTAATCAAAAGTGTGAGCATTTACACAGCAATGACCTGTTTGAAGAGTTTCAGTCAGGCTTCAGAGCTCATCATAGCACTGAAACAGCTCTGCTGAAAGTCACTAATGATATTCTTATGGCCTCAGATAATGGATTTGTGTCTGTACTGGTTCTGTTAGATCTCAGTGCTGCATTTGATACAGTCGATCACAATATTCTCTTAGAAAGGCTAAAATATATTGTAGGGATCAGGGGAACAGCGCTAGGCTGGTTTAAATCTTATTTGTCTGACAGATTCCAGTTTGTTCATGTAAATGATAAATCATCTTTAAACTCCAGGGTTAACTGTGGAGTACCACAGGGTTCAGTGCTTGGGCCAATTCTCTTTACTATATATATGCTTCCAATAGGTCAAATTATCAGGCAGCATAGGATAAATTTTCATTGTTACGCTGATGATACTCAGCTTTACTTATCCATAAATCCTGATGAACCCAACGAGTTAGATAGATTACAAGCATGTGTTGAACATATAAAAACTTGTATGACTTTAATTTTTTTGCTTCTAAATTCAGACAAGACAGAAGTTGTCGTCTTTGGACCGAAGTCTTTAAAAAAGAAACTGCTTAGTCAATCACTTAACCTGGATGGCATTAAATTGACCTCCGATAATAAAGTAAAAAACCTTGGTGTTATTTTTGACCAGGACATGTCATTTAAATCCCATATTAAACAGGTTTCTAGGATTTCCTTCTTTCACCTCCGGAACATTGCCAAAATAAGAAATATCCTATCCAGGAGTGACGCTGAAAAACTAGTCCATGCATTTGTTACTTCAAGGCTGGACTATTGTAATTCTTTACTATCAGAATATCCACAAAATGCAGTTAAAAGCTTTCAGCTGATTCAAAATGCAGCAGCAAGAGTTCTGATGAAAATTAAAAACAGAGATCATATTTCTCCTACTTTAGCTTCCCCTCATTGGCTCCCTGTTAAATCCAGAATAGAATTTAAAATTCTCCTCCTCACATATAAAGCCCTTAATGATCTAGCTCCATCATACATCAGAGATCTGATTGTTCCATATGTTCCTAATAGGGCACTTCGTTCTCAGACTGCAGGTATACTGGTGGTTCCTAGAGTCTCTAGAAGTAGAATGGGAGGCAGATCCTTTAGTTATCAGGCTCCTCTCCTGTGGAACCAGCTCCCGGTTTTGGTCCGTGAGGCAGACACCCTGTCTACTTTTAAGGTTAGGCTTAAAACTTTCCTTTTTGAAAAAGCTTATAGTTAGAGTGGCTCAGTTTATCAGGGAGCGAGCCTTCCTCCATCCCTGTTGGATGGAGTAAGGGGGAGTCAGGTTTAGCCTAAACCGGCTCAGTTATGGTTGAGGTGCAAACACACCCTCCTTTTCTGCTACCTGTATGACCTCTTCTCTTTTCCAATGGTTATAATCAGTCTGACAGAGAGAGGTATCCCAATCCTTGTGGTTTGACATTGTTGTAAATAAGTGTCATTTAACTAAATAATCTGAACTGAAACTATAACTTTGTTCTCTCTCTTTTTACCTTCTAGAAGCTACACCTGGCCTGGCTCTGTGTCTACCTGTGACACCTTTCTGGAGAGGGGCATCGTCCAAGCTTCTGCTAGCAACAACTTAATGCTCACCCTCTACCGATGATACACTTGGCCCTGTCTTTTAGTGTTTAACCCTTTCTCTCTCCTAGACATGGCAATTGACTGAGCTTTTACTGTAACTAATTCTATGTGCTCTCTTTCAGATTCTAACCTTGAAAACTGGCTCAGAGTTTATATGTTCTTTCTTTCTAGGAGAAACGACTAAAGGAGCTACATCCATTAACATTTACTTTTCCTTCCCATAGAAAGTACTCCTGGATCAGTGCTTCTTTGTTCTCTTTGTGTCTCTGCTCTGTTCTCTCTAACCCCCAGTTGGACGTGGCAGATGGCCGCTCACAGTGAGCCTGGTTCTGCTGGAGGTTTCTTCCTGTTAAAAGGGAGTTTTTCCTCTCCCCTGTCGCTACATGCATGCTCAGTATGAGAGATTGCTGCAAAGTCAACGCCAGTGACTGTCCACTGTCTCTACATGCTCATGCATGAGGAGGAAATGCTGCAAGTCACTGACTGGATGCAATCTGTTGGGTTTCCTTAGACAGAAAAACTTTTTATCCAATTTGAATAAATAATTAACTCTGACTGCACTGTTCAATGGTTAGGACTAACTGGAATGTATATACCTGACTTTTGTGAAGTGCCTTGAGACAACATGTGTTGTGAATTGGCGCTAACCAACATTATTACAGTAAAATAAGCTATTTAAAGCCAATCGTAATCAGTTATGCTTTTCTTATTTGAAGACTATGTGGGTAAAAATGCCATCTTACTGAAAAAAAAGTCAAATACCGTAAAACCGATATTTAAAAAAAAACTGATATGAAAATTGTGCCATACCGCACACCCCTAGTCTTACTATTGCAAAACTAATACTAATGGGAACGGTTGAAGCTGAATTCCTAAACTTCTGAATGTTCTAGTAAGCACGTTTTCAAATGCTATGGCCTCCAGACTAGGGTCATACACAAAGGAGACAGAGAACGAGCTTACTAGACAACGTCAGGCAAGACAAGGAGGTACAAGAAGGCAGGCATTGGCTGAAGATCAAATTGCAGACGAGGAAGGCTTGGTCCAACCACGTTCTAGCAACGATCATAACTGTCATCAAAAAGATGGCCACAGTTGTCTTTATGTTCTGACTGCTGGCTCCGCTATAGCCATCCCCTGCTGCCATGATAGGAACTGGACTGTGTCCTCATCTCAGCCTCATTATTTCTGACCCTGAAGTTAAAATTCTACCTTCTCCATAATCCTAGTAGAAAAACTATCCTTCTGGCAAGGTTACAAAGCCAGTTCTAAGGATTTGGGACTCCAGATAACCACAGTTTGAGCCAATATCCACAAAAAGAGACAACGTGGAATACAGAGAACCTTCTCAGGAGTGGCTGGCCAACCAAAATTACTCCAAGAAAACTCATCTAAGGGGTCACAAAAATTCAGTGACAACATCTAAACTGCAGGCCTCGACTTCCCTTATTCAAGGTCAGTGTTCACGACTGAACGATAAGAAAGACCCTGGTTTAAGCTGGCAAAGTTTCAAAGAGAGCACAAAGGGTCATCTCCCATTGCACAAAAGTCAAAACATGATTTAGTGTCTTTACAAACCGGATGGAGGGATATTACATCTCCAGACAACAAGTAATCTATTAAAGGCGGTACGCTACCCGTAACAAGGCCACCCACCCTCTGTGACTGGATTTACAGTGGAGATGAAGGCAGAGTATTTTGGAAACAGTAGGAGTGTATTTGTCCACAGTCGGTACAACGTGATGGACAATTAATGGCACGTCAAGCCTTGCAAAACAACAAACACCTCCCCTCTATAATGACAAATGGCAGTCCCAAATAGTTTCAGCTGTTTAAAAACAGTTGATAAATAGTATGTATGCCAAAATTTGAGCCAAGCACTGCTCAACGCTCACAGTTTACAAAGTTTCTTGCGATACGCCCATTGTTTATGCTGATATCACAATACATTTTTGGTATATTGTGCAGCCCCAATTGAAACATTTAAAATAAAGGACACCATAATAGCCTCCGTTGATTACAGAAAAATGCTAATTTCTTACCATTTCATATTAATAGCGAGACTTATACAGTATGCCCAGCACCTGTATCAAAACAAGGGATCATATTTCTTCAAACTAACATACAAGAAAGGGCACCAGACACGGTTGTTCTCCTTATCGCTGGTTGCTATAGATAACACACTACTGGCAGCTGCAATTCAATAAAACCACAATATTAAATGAATTTACTTAAAATAGCATAATATGAACACTGGAAAACCAAAGCTACTATTACAATATTTGGGTTTCTTCTTTTTTATAAGGAACAGTCAACCTCTACAAGGGACAAAATATGAAAATTAGCCTCAGGCTATAACCTTGTATAGAAAATTTATTGTGCATATGTTTATCAATATAGGTTGTCCCTGTTTCAAATAAATTTGAATTAAAAACTACTAATTTGACCCATATCACCTGTATAACCTATGCAGTGTCCAGTCAACTGGTTTAGGTCACGGCCCTGGCTCATGCACGGCATGACTGACATCAGTAGATTTCAGCATATTGGACACCGGTCAGCTTAAAACAGAAAAGATGAAGATAATAACAATAACGGGCTGCAGATTACCTACTTGTGCTACTGGCTCTTTAATCTAGCGATGGTTCTCCAACAAAGGCCTCATTGTCTCTTCAGGAAGTGTTTGTGCATATTGTTGAATTTCAAAGAACATACCACCAACTAGTGGTGTGGGAATTACACATCGCGTGTAGAGCGATTGTAATTCAGATGTTGTCATGTAGATGTGTTAACAGAAACGGAAAAAACGTTCGACTGGTTTCAATTAATCGTCGTCGTGTAAACAGGGCCTTAAACTCCAGTCACCCAATAACAGAAGTAGAAATGCAGACCAGAGTAATTCATCACAGATCAACTGTGCTGCAAAGAGATTTGATTTTTTTGGCATACTTCCTATATCGTGCAGCACTGAATGTGAGCCTTTGCTAATGTACTTGTCCCATTATTCATTCTGATGTCTTTTAATCAAATAAAACACAACAAACACTTTTTTTTCTGAAGCAACTTTATACCTAAATGTTTCTTACAACAAATTCAACACTATTTATATAACACTATAGCTTTAAAATATAATACTGTGTTCATCAAATTGTTTTCAGATTTATGTAAAACAACAGAGATGCATCTTTTAAATCAAGAGTTGTGTCAGTAGAACTTTTTTCACCTCCAGATGGCACTCAATGAAAGCCTAATTTTCCAATTAAATCGAGCAATAAGTTATATTGACAACCTCTCTCATACAAAAATATTTGGTAAAGTAGCTGAAAGTCCTTTTTAGTGCTTTATTTACATGGAAAACTCCGTTTCTCAGCAAACTTGTATCCGTTTCCAAGCCCAACTTATCACTAACAAATATGGCGGACGCGGGTCGTTTCTACCGAGAGACAAACCATTTACTGTTTAACGTCTATGGGGTCATTTGGGCTTGAAGAAGCTAATCTTTTAGTCACCTACAATGTTCTTAAACTGTAACTGACATGAAAACATACCAACCTAATTTATGCAGTCAGAACTCTGGGTTGAAAACCAGCCTCCAGGATGTTGTGATGCAGGTTAAATTCTTTGTCCTCTTTTTTAACTGTTTCGGAAATCTCTCCCACTGCTGCACAATGCCTCCGTTTGAGCTGCTGTCTCCACATCTCTGTAGTCAGCTTCTCTTCAGATGTTCCTGTAACAGTTACGGAGCAGTTAGAGCTCAGCTTACATCCAGACTCAAGTGAAGCAAAGTTACATAACTTTGTTCTTCCTCAGACGGAGAAATATCCCTAGTCTACAGGCGTTGTTCTCTCGTTCTCAGCATCTACCAAGCTTCTGCTTCTTCTTCTGGTGTTTACTGGCGGTTTGCGAAAAACTGAAAGTGTGCGTTTCCGCCACCAAGTGGTATGGAGTGTAATTCATCATAAATTAATATGGGGAGAAATATCCCTAGTCTGCAGGCGTTATTAGCCCCAACAACTCCGAGTGTTTAACGACTGTTCTGTTTCTCTCTTTCTTTCTTTCTTTCTTTCTTTCTTTCTTTCTTTCTTTCTTTCTTTCTTTCTTTCTGTCTGTCTGTCTGTCTTCCTTCCTTCCTTCTTCTGGTGTTATTTTTTTGGCTACACCTCAAAGTTACTTTGAAGCGTGCATTACCGCCACCGACTGGTATGTTGTGGGGTTCTTCATGGTTTTAAATTTACTTATTTACCAATTTTCTCCTCAAAATTGTTCTTTCTTGTTTATATGTCTGACACTTCAATATTACATGTTCTATTGTTGTCTCCTCTCCACAATAATCACATTTTCGTGTATTATGTTTCTTTATCTTAAACAATGTAGAATTAAGTCCTGTATATCCAAATCTTGTAATTAATCTTTCCTCTTTTCTGCTCCTTCTTCCAGTTCTTACTTCTCCTATCTTGTTGATTCAATAAAACCAACTTCCTTTCCTTTCTTCATCCCACCTTTTTTGCCACTCTTTCTCGATTTTCTGTTTAATGATATTTCTCGCCTCTGACCTACTAATATTAATTATAAAGCCAATGTGGTTTTGTGTTGCCTTCTTAATATTAATCCCATCCTTTGTATTGTGAATAAAGTATGCTTTATTTCCAACAAAATGTCTGGCCTACCATCTGATTGATTATGTTTTAAACTTAATAATGCTGAACTTGAGACTGAACAAATTATTGTTTTTAATGGTTTTACATCCTCCACCCACTGCACTGTTAACAATATTGCTGATAATTCTCCTGAATATACTGATAATCCATTTGTAATTATTTTTCCTACTTTTATTTTAAATTCTGGTATTATAAATGCTACTCCTATTTTTTCATCTGTTTTTCATGCGTCTGTGTAAATCTGAACATATTGATAGTATTCGTACTCGTCGTCATCCACTTTATCCGGGACCGGGTCACAGGGTCAATAGACTCAGCAGAGACACCCAGGCGTCCCTCTCCCCAGACATCTCCTCCAGCTCCTCCGGGGGGAGCCCAAGGTGTTCCCAGGCCAGCCGAGAGACATAGTCCCTCCAGCGTGTCCTGGGCTGTGTCTTGGGCCTCTTCCCGGTGGGACGTGCCTGGAACTCCTCCCGAGGAAGGCGTCCAGGAGGCATCCGATATAGATGCCCGAGCCATCTCAAGTGGCTCCTCTCGATGAGCAGGAGCAGCGGCTCTACTTCGAGCCCCTCCCAGCTGGCCGAGCTCCTCTCCCTTTCTCTAAGTGAGTGCCCGGCCACCCTACGGAGGAAGCTCATTTCAGAAGCTTGTATCTGGGATCTCTTTCTTTCGGTCATGACCCAAAGTTCACGGCCATAGGTGAGGGTAGGAGCGTAGACCGACCGATAAATGGAGAGCCTCGCTTTTCGGCTGAGCTCTCTCTTCACCTCGACAGACCGGCACAGTGCCCCCATTACTGCGGCAGCTCCACCAATCTGCCTGTCGATCTCCCGCTCCATTCTTCCCTAACTCGTGAACAAGACCCCAAGATACTTGAACTCCTCCACTTGAGGCAGGAACTCCGCTCCAACCTGAAGAGGGCAAGCCACCCTTTCCGGTCGAGAACCATGGCCTCGGACTTGGAGGAGTTTGGACCGGCAATGCGGTCCAAACTCCTGTTCTGCTTGTACAGAGACTGGATGGCCCCTAATAAAGGGCCCCCTATTCCATACTCCTGGAGCACCCCCCACAGGGCACCACGAGGGACACAGTCAAATGCCTTCTCCAGGTACACAAAACACATGTGGACCGGTTGGGCAAACTCCCATGAACCCTCGAGTACCCTGTAGAGGGTAAAGAGCTGGTCCAGTGTTCCACGGTCAGGACTAAAACCACACTGCTCCTCCTGAAGCTGAGGTTCGACTATCGGCCGGACTCTCCTCTCCTATACCCTGGAGTAGGCCTTACCAGGGAGGCTGAGGAGTGTGATCCCCCTTTTTAACCACCTCGGTGACTTCAGCCTGGGTGATGAAAGTCCCCAGCCTCTGCTTCCACCAGGGAATGCGTGATGGCAGGATTGAGGAGATCCTCGAAGTACTCCATCCAGCGCTCGATAATGTCCCCAGTCGAGGTCAGCAGCCTCCCACCCCCACTGTAAACAGTGTTGGCGAAGCACTGCTTCCCCCTCCTGAGGCGCCGGACGGTTTGCCAGAATCGCTTCGAGGCCAACCGGTAGTCCTTCTCCATGGCCTCACCGAACTCCTCCCAGGCCCGGGTTTTTGCCTCTGCCACAGCCCGGGCTGCGGCATGCTTGGCCTCACCGTACCCGCCAGATGCCTCAGGAGTCCCACAAGCCAACCACAGTCGATAGGACACCTTCTTCAGCTTGACAGCGTCCCTTACTGCCGGTGTCCACCACCGGGTTCGGGGATTACTGCCACGACAGGCACCGCAGACCTTACGGGCGCAGCTACGGGCAGAAGCATCGACAATAGATGCGGAGAACATGGTCCACTCAGACTCTATGTCTCCAACATCCCCCGGAATCTGGTCAAAGCTCTCCTTGAGGTGGGAGTTGAATACATCCCTGGCCGAGGGCTCTGCCAGATGTTCCCAGCAGACCCTCACTATGCGCTTGGGCCTGCCAAGTCTGTCCAGCTTTCTCCTCTTCCAGCAGATCCAACTCGCCACCAGGTGGTGATCAGTGGACAGCTCATCCCCTCTCTTCATCCGAGTGTCCAAAACATGCAGCCAATGGTCTAACTAAATGACACAAAGTCGATCATCTACCTCCTGCCTAGGGTGTCCTGGTGGCAAGTGCACTGATGAACACCCTTATTGATAGTAATTGTTTATATATTCTTGTATTATACTTATATCTTGAATTCATTTTGGATCCTTTTTCTTTTCCATCAATGCCATGTCCACCACTGCCTCCCCCCCAATCAATACCAGCCATACCTCTCATAATGTTTAATATTTTTTGCATTTATCTATGACTTTCTTTATATGTACTTTCCATATTTGTTTTCATCAAACTATATACCTAAAAACATTATACTTTTTACATGTTCTAAAACTTGGTTGTATAATTTTAGTTTTATATTTTCTCTTTTTATTTCTGTGTAAACACTACTACTTTTGCTTTTTTCCACTGAGAATTTAAATCCCCACATTGATATGCCCATTGTTCTGTTCTGATAATCTCATCCTGTATTTTCTTTTCAATAAGTTTTATATTATGAACCCTTTTCCATAGAGCTCCATCGTCCGCAAATAGTGAGCAACCAACTTCTTTAAACACAAAATCTAGGTTTGGTCATGGCTCCTGTATACATATAATTTCTGGTTTTTCATCAATTCCATCTATGCACCCTTTAAATTCCTGTCTATTTGCAATTAGGCTTCTTGCATTACACTTTAATATTATCATGTGTTTCTATCAGCTGGGGATCCTCCTGGCCTCCCATCTGTTTCCAACGTTTTATTTATGTTTTCCCAAGATCCTTCTTTAAACCCTAAGAAATTTTCTGCTCCTCTGACTATTATTTTAATCTTTTCTGTTTTGTGTTTAGCCTGTTCAGTGCAGTTAATGACATAAGCTAAAAATAATATCAGTTTTTCCACAGACGTGACATTTTCCTCTGATTCTACTTTTCTTTGTTGATACGCTGGAATCCTAATTTGACCTTCATCCCTTGTTCTTTCATTCTATACATTTTTGACTGCTTCAGCATAGTTTATGTTTTTAGTCATTTTAATTTGTTGGATTTTTTTTGCTTTCTTCCTTTCCTCACATCCCCTGAACGTGACTCTATGTTGCCCTCCACAAATGCAACATTTCCTGCACTTCTTCCCCACAATCTTCAATTCGGTGATCTTCTCCACACTTTGGACATCTTTGTTTACCTTTGCATACTGCTGCTATGTGGCCTCATCTCTGACATTAATAACATCTTAGTGGTGGAGGGATGAAAGGCCTCACAAGAAAACTCAGATATCCTATTTTGACATTTTGTGGCAACACTATTTCTTCAAAGTCAGTTAAAATTGACTGGCTTCCTACTCTTTCTCCATTTAAATTTTTTGTCAGTCTCTTGAGATTGTTTTACCCATGCACCAACAATGCTTTTTAAAAAAATGTGTCTATATCTTCCTCCAAACGAATGCCATAAATTACCCCCCGAATGATTTTATCTTCTCCTACATTGTTCCTCTCTGTCACCGTTTTCTTCCAAATGTTTTCAACTTGTAATGCCTTTCTTCTTTGTTCTTCGGTTTTACACAACACCAGTATATTTCCATCTCTCAATACCTTCACAATTTCAACATCTCCTATCTTTTTTAAATTTCTCTAGATAGTGAAATAGGACTCTTTTTCTTCTTAATTTTTTTGCTTTAATTTTATTTTACATTCTTCCCTTCCAATTGTCCTCCTAACTACTCTCTCCTTCAGAACTGTTTTCTTCCAGCTCTCTTTTACTCCTTTGGCTGTCTAATATCTTTCCGTCTTCTGCTTTACCTCTTCCCCTTCCTCTACCTCTACTTACTGGCGTCCATTCATCCATTCATTCTGAACCATTCACATACCAGTTTATGCCTCTTACCGTCACTTCCAAAAATAAATAATCTCTCAACATCTATCTGTTTGATACTGTTCTCAAAATTCAGTCTCTATTCAAGAAAAGTTTTCCAAATCAGTCAAAATTATGACTTGTTTTTCTTTGCTTCCCCGTCGACAGCGTCCGAGCGACCTCGTCCGCTACTGCCATCTACTGATCAGAGTGTGAATTATCAAAATGACCGACCCTTCTTCCTTCCTTCCTTCCTTCCTTTCCTTTTTCTTCTTCTGTCTTATTAATGGTAGGCAAACAACGTAATGGTGCATTACCGCCACCAACTGGTAGGGAGTGTGAACCGAATGTCTCTCAGATCCTATCAAACAACTTACCCTGTCTCAACCAGTGCTCAGCCTAACGTTGTTAAAAAAATAACAGCGTTAATAATTGCGTTCCCTTTTTTCGGTAATGGATTTAATCTAACAATTATTTTTTATCATTTCGATAACGCCGTTTATTTGTTATTATTTTAAAATCATTTCGGGACAGCCTGATGATGATGTGCCATTATTTTGAAAGTACTGATGGGTTGAGTTATAACTTGAGTAAAATTTGGAACACATCTGAAGACATTTTAAAAATAATAAAAATAATAATAAATAATAATAAAAATATTAAACTTTTTTTTTAATAGACCCCTTTTCTGGCACTCAAGGTCACCTCACAAAGAATACAAGAAAAAAATAAAAAATAAATAAAAACACAACAATCAAGCAGTTAAAATGTAACAGCGCAAAAAATCAAGTGCAGAAGCAGCCCCTAAACAGTCAGTCTTTAGTGAAGTTTAAAATTGTAAAGTGAATTTATTTCCTTAAATCAGGCAGTGGGAGTTCCAGGGCCGAGGAGCAGAGCAGCTGAAAGCCTACCCCCATGGTGGTGAGGGGGCAAGGGAACAATCAGGTGAATAGAGGAGGACAATCTGAGAGTGCGAGGGGGGTAACAACGTCGAGAAAGGGATAGATAAGTGGAGTGAGATTATGGACAACCTTTAAAAAGAAAAAAGAATGATTTTAAAGTCTATACGGAATTTGTGGGGGGGCCAGTGGAGCTCTGACAGAAAGGAGTGTTTGTGAGGAAGGGGGGGTTTTCTAGAGATGACGTGGGCAGCTGAGTTTGAACTAGTTGAAGCTTATGAAGAGATTTGTTTTGAAGACCGAAAAGGATGGAATTGCAGTAATCAAGACCGAAAGTGAAGATGCTATGAACGAGGATGGCAGTAATGTGAAGTGAGGGAGGGGCGAAGACGACTGATATTTCGCAGATGAAAAAAGGGGACCGGGTCATGTTATTGATGTGAGATTGGAAAAAAAGTACTGTCGAGGATGGCACCCAAACTCTTTACTGAGGCAAGGGGGAAACAGAGCAGTTGTCAATATCAATGGAGAGATGTTTGTTTTGGATAATGTTTTTTGTGCCAATTAGGGGACCTCATTTTTCGCTGTTTAATTTGAGTAGATTTGGGGGAAACCATGATTTTATTTTACCATACAGTCAGTAAGGGGGGTAGACGAACTTTGCGAATGGGGTTTTCAGGAAAAAAAGAGGGGTATCATCCGCATAAAAGTGGAAACTAATAAAGTGTTTCCGAAAAGATATTGTACACGGTACACTTGCTCTTGGGTTTTTTTTTGCATACAGAATCAAAAATACAAAAATTACACATATATAAAATAAAAAGGTGCATTTTGCAACAATCTGTATGCTGTTGTTTTTTACTCTATTGAATGTTCCCCAAAGAGAAACAGCCTAGGGGGAAAAACTGTCTCTGTGCGGCTGGTTTCAGTGAACAGTGCCCTGTAGCGGCGCCCTGAAGGTAAAACTCTAACCCCTTATGTGCAGGTTGTTTTGGGTCTGCAGAGATTTTTGCAGCTCTTTTTTGACACTAGACCTGTATAAGTCCTGGGTGGAGGGGAAGGTCAGCCCCCGGTTATTCTCCTGCAGTCCTGATTTTTATTGCAGTCTGCCCTGTCCTGTTTTTGGATGAGCTAAAAACCTGAGATGGATGAAGACAGGACAGACGGGGGGTTGTACTTTGAGTTTCCCTCAGGAAGTACAGTCTCTGCTGGACCTTCTTTCGAACAGTGTCTATGTGTGAAGACCATTCCCGGTCCTCAGAGATGGTGGTTCTAAAGAACCTGAAGTGGTCCACAGCCGACACAGTGTTGTTGAGGATGGTGAGGGGGGTGTATGGGGGTGGTGTTCTCCGAAAGTCCACCACCATTTCCACAGTCTTGAGTGGGTTGAGTTCAAGGTAGTTCTGACTACACCAGTGTACCAGCCGATCCACCTGCTGTCTGTATGCAGACTCGTGACCATCCTGGATCAGACCAATGACAGTGGTGTCGTCTGCAAACTTCAGGAGTTTCATGGACGAGTCCGCTGAGGTGCAGTCATTTGTGTACAGGGAGAAGAGGAGTGGGGATGGAACACACCCCTGGGGGGTGGAACCATGAGGAAATGGTGCAAAGAGGATTGGGCAGCGGACGAAGGTGGAGACCTCGGCAGCCAGATCCCCGGATGCTGGAGGAGAGGCGGCAGGCTGGGTTGGGTTTGCTTGTTGCCCCCCAGCTCAGCCGTCTCGTGTTGGGGTTTACCCCAGTGGATGAGAGGGTCGTATCCCTGCGCCTTCGGGTTGGGGACAGGTCTCTGACTGTTGTTTCGGCCTACGAGCCGAGCGGTAGTACGCAGTACTCGGCCTTCTTGGATTCCCTGTCGGGGGTGCTGGATAGTGCCTCTCCCAGGGACACCATTATTCTGCTAAGGGACTTCAACGCCCACGTGGGAAACAACAGTGACACCTGGAGAGGTGTGATCGGGAGGAATGGCCTCCCTGATCTGAATCCGAGTAGTGTTTCGTTATTGGACTTCTGTTCTAGTCACGGATTGTCCATAATGAACACCATGTTCAAGCATAAGGGTGTCCATCAGTGCACTGGGCACCAGGACACCCTAGGCAGGAGGTCAATGATCGACTTTGTTGTCGTATCATCAGACCTTCGGCCACATGTTTTGTACACTCGGGTGAAGAGAGGGACTGAGCTGTGCACTGATCACCACCTGGTGGTGAGTTGAATCCGCTGGAAGAGGAGAAAGCCAGACAGGCTTGGCAGGCCCAAACGCATAGTGAGGGTCTGCTGGGAACGTCTGGTAGAGGCCTTGGCCAGGGATGTATTCAACTCCCACCTCAAGGAGAGCTTTGACCAGTTTCCGGGGGATGTTGGAGACATAGAGTCCGAGTGGACCATGTTCTCTGAATCTATTGTCGATGCTGCTGCCCGTGGCTGTGGCCGTAAGGTCTGCGGTGCCTGTTGCAACGGCAATCCACGAACCCGGTGGTGCACACGGGCAGTAAGGGACGCTGTCAAGCTGAAGAAGGAGTCCTATCGGGTGTGGTTGGCTTGTGGGACTCCTGAGGCGGCTGACGGGTACTGTGAGGCCAAGCATGCTGCGGCCCGGGCTGTGGCAGAGGCAAAAACCCGGGCCTGGGAGGAGTTCGGTGAGGCCATGGAAAAGGACTACCTACTACTAAAGTAGACAGACAACGATTTTTCACTGTTGGTCAACAACAACCCCTTATAAAAAGAGAAAAAAATCAAAATGAGGGAAATATATATGTATTGGCCTCGAAGCAATTCTGGCAAACCGTCCGGCACCTCAGGAGGGGGAAGCAGTGCTTTGCCAACACTGTTTACAGTGGGGGTGGGAGGCTGCTGACCTCGACTGGGGACATTATCGGGCGGTGGAAGGAGTACTTCGAGGATCTCCTCAATCTTGCTATCACGCATTCCCTGGTGGAAACTGAGGCTGGGGACTCGGGGTATGACTCTTTCATCACCCAGGCTGAAGTCATCGAGGTGGTTAAAAAGCTCCGCGGTGGCAGGGCTTCGGGGGTGGACGAGATCCGCCCTGAGTACCTCAAGTCTCTGGAAGTTGTGGGGCTGTCATGGTTGACACGCCTCTTCAACATTGCGTGGCGGTCGGGGACAGTGCCTTTGGACTGGCAGACTGGGGTGGTGGTCCTCCTTCATAAGAAGGGTGACCGGAGAGTGTGTTCCAACTACAGGGGGATCACACTTCTCAGCCTCCCTGGTAAGGCCTACGCCAGGGTATAGGAGAAGAGAGTCCGGCCGATAGTCGAACCTCGGCTTCAGGAGGAGCAGTGTGGTTTTCGTCCAGGCTGTGGAACACTGGACCAGCTCTATACCCTCTACAGGGTACTCGAGGGTTCTTGGGAGTTTGCCCAACCGGTCCACATGTGTTTTGTGGACCTGGAGAAAGCATTCGACTGTGTCCCTCGTGGTGCCCTGTGGGGGGTGCTCCAGGAGTATGGAATAGGGGGCCCTTTATTAGGGGCCATCCGGTCTCTGTACAAGCAGAACAGGAGTTTGGACCGCATTGCCGGTCCAAACTCCTCCAAGTCCGAGGCCATGGTTCTCAACCGGAAAGGGTGGCTTGCCCTCTTCAGGTTGGAGCGGAGTTCCTGCCTCAAGTGGAGGAGTTCAAGTATCTTGGGGTCTTGTTCACGAGTTAGGGAAGAATGGAGCGGGAGATCGACAGGCGGATCGGTGGAGCTGCCGCAGTAATGGGGGCACTGTGCCCGTCCGTTGTGGTGAAGAGAGAGCTGAGCCGAAAAGCGAAGCTCTTGATTTACCGGTCGGTCTACGTTCCTACCCTCACCTATGGCCATGAACTTTGGGTCATGACCGAAAGAACGAGATCCCGGATACAAGCGGCTGCAATGAGCTTCCTCCGTAGGGTTGCCGGGCACTCCGTTAGAGATAGGGTGAGGAGCTCGGCCATCCGGGAGGGGCTCAAAGTAGAGCGGCTGCTCCTCCACAGTTGAGGTGGCTCGGGCATCTATATTGGATGCCTCCTGGACGCCTTCCTCGGCAGGTGTTCCAGGCATGTCCCACCGGGAGGAGGCCCAGGGGATGGCCCAGAACACGCTAGAGGGACTATGTCTCTCGGCTGGCCTGGGAACGCCTTGGGCTTCCCTCCGGATGAAATGGAGGAGGTGTCTGGGGAGAGAGATGTCTGGGTGTCTCTGCTGAGTCTGTTATTCAATGTAAAACAAAAGCTTAATTGTATTCTGTTTACTTTTACTTGCTTTATTTATAAACAATAAAATTTCACACGAATGCACTTTATAAGAAACAGATCGTTTATATTCAGAAATATAAAATCAAATCAACGCAAAATCCCATCACAGACAGGCTTAATTCAAACGTTCAATCTGACTTAAAACCTTTTCTAAATTAACATCCACTAGCCTACGTAGAGACTAGTGTGGATACTATGGAACCTAGTACCCTGGCCCACTCCACTAGCCTAGCAGTTTTTTTAACATATTACTTATATTTCCCCAGTGAATCTCGTCAACAAAATCGACAACTCCTTTATCAACAGCAAGGTATAATAACTAATTAGAATCCCAGCTTAAATAGAACTTAAACTTAAAACAGTGAAACCTTGCATAATAAACTACCGGAACCACTTATCATTAGTAATAGCTCAAAACTATCACCAATCACCTACCAGTTGGACACAGGACTTTACCTTGGGGATTGATCAGCCTGAAGGGCCGCCGCTGGCGAAAGCATCTGATGATTAACTGACCGAAACCCTTGAAGACCCAGCGGACACCAATAATGATTTAGACGGGAGGAACTTCATAGCATTTAGATAAAAATTAGTAGAGACACAGTAATACTGCATTCGTACCAACAACACAACTTCAACTATACTGCAAAACAGCTTTTTAGCTCTCAAATCTATTAAGAAGCACGATTACCTAAAAAACGATTTTTAATACAAGAAATAAACAAAACCAACCTATCTATTCACAGACAAAAATAACACAGTGGACTTTAACCAGACACCAAAAAACTATTTCGATAGCACCTAGGAATTTAAAAAAACATACCATGGCCAACAAACCTAAAAATCTGACGGAGTGGTCAGCGGTTGGACTTATGTTGGTCCAAGAACACCGACATGAATCTAACAATTCACTCAGGGGATAATTCTTACTTATCAAAGGAACTCAAAACAATTAAAAAAAAACAACTCAATTGGATCCTATACATGGCTACCAGAAAAGCACAAAAGAAAATATAAATCAAACATAACCCCTCCAACAAGCTAAAGCCTTAATAGAACAAAATGTAAGAGTAGAAAAATTTCACATACAATCCAAACCACAGAGAAAGGATATCCCACAGCAGATGACAACAGGGAACAACCACAAGGGGGCTCAAAACCCCACAGGCACTCACAACATCCTCTAGTTGAATCAGGGAAGGTTAAACCAAAACAAGGGCCCACAGAGGCCTACTTGCACACTCAACACATACATAACGCACCACCGAACAGAGACTGTCCTCTAGAGAACCCACCACAAACCTCAAACACAAACACCTAAAACAATCCGGAAATTAGATTGGGCAACAGTAATCCGTACCCCTCCGGGCCCCATTGGGAGGATCAACAGATGTAGTTCTACCACACACGAACACCAAGGGGTAAAATGAAAAATTGGACCCTGACACCCAAAAATAAAATCATAATCATTGGTTCACCAACAGACACAAAATTTAAGAATGATTAATGAAGTTATCCATGTCACCACTAAAACACTGAACCACCATACAATACCTAGAATCAGGGACCACACCTTCCAAACCACAGAAGACAAAATACACTGGACAACAGACACAGGCGAAATCATTTGGCAACACTGGTGCCTGTCTTTAAATTATACACCTGTTTGAAATACACATGTCTGGAGGAGGGGCGTCGGAGGGGTCAGTATGGTTTGGGCGGGGGGGCTGGCAGGACTTGATCTCGGGGTGGACTGGTCTTGGCTTCTTGGTGGGTTTTGGTTTTGGCTCTGTGGGCTCTCTGCCTTTTGTGGGCTACAGTGTGGGTTTTCTCGGGGGGCTACTTCTAGCTACTTTATTTATGGGGTTTGCTTGTCTGCTGGGTGGTTCCTGCTGGGTGGTGTGTGCTTGGGGTTGGTGGTCTTCACCATGCCCCTACTCATGTATGGAAGGATTTTTGGTGTTGCTGTGGCGTTGGCTTGAGGGGAACCGCAGCTTGGCTTGGCTGGCATGGATTAGGGGGTCCTGGTCCTTTTTTTCACTCGGTTCGGTCGGTGTCTTTAGGCTTTTGCCCCATGGATGTGCCATTGCCTCCGTCCTTTGTTGGAACTTGGCGAAACGGGGGTGCCTATTGGGGAGCCGGGGAGCTGGCTCCCTGGGAGAGCATTTTGCCCCCCAGTCGTTCCCTCCCCATCCCCGGACACCTCCCTCCGCCCACTCTATCACACTACCACTCATGTAGGGCCTTGTGGTGCAGGTGTGTCATTGGAGTGACAAAAGGGTTTTCCATCTCTGCGGTCCCATGGCAGCCTGTGCCCCAATTTTATTGTAAATGGTAAATGGACTGAACTTGTATAGCGCTTTTCCAGTCATACAGACCGCTCAAAGCGGTCTGTATGACTGTATGACCCAAACCTCTGGCTTTTTCTGTCTGCTCTCAGTGGAAGACATACTCGTTTTTCTCTCCCTCCCTCCCTGCTGATCCCTGCTTCTGCTTTTTGTCTGTATTTTTCTCAGAGCCTTGCTTTGCATATCCTCCAAACTTGTAAATTATGGATTATGTCAGCTGGTCTCTAAACGTAATTGATCAACTTTTTTCGACGGGAAGAAAGGGTAAAGGAGAACCCTCTTGTCCAGACGGGACGTTCTTCTCTGGATTCACAATGGATTCTTGGCAACAGTGGAAGATTGTGTGCCTGACTACGATGTCGGTCGAGGACGTAGAAGATGTGTACATATTTGGACTTTTGATAACAGGATTTCTGCATTTTAGAATTGGTGGTTACCTGGCTTATCGAGTGATCCGCAAAACGTGGGAGGCTGTTCAAAGCATTCCAAAGCTGCCTGCGATGGATGGAGTCTGTAGAGCGAACAACACTCACACTGAAATGTTAAGAGAGCAGAATCGCAAGCTGGACGCGATTCTTGAACAGAATTGCAGCCTTGCAGCGGTTGGACTCAAAGGTAAAAGGATATAATCTTGGAGAAGTTGTAAACTTGAGATCTGCGGAAAGTACCAGAAATTTGGCTATTTAGATTCGCAATTTAGACAAACCAGTAAAACTCTTAAGGTAGTTGGAAATTCACAATTGGTTCAACCACAGCATTTATTGTTTTTCTAAATCTGGCGCCCCACTGTGGCCTTGGCAACTTCTGCTTACTGGCTATCGACAAAATATCTCCTGGATGTTATATAAATACTACACTCTTCCCCAGCACTTCCCTACCAGCTGTGTGCTGATAGGACTATGCGGCCGATTGATAAAACTTCCACCTCTCTTCTCAAGGACAATGGCCCTTCTATCAGTGTTGACAGTCTAATTCTTGCAAACACACTCAGACTTATTCACACCCTCAAGATTCCACCGTACCCTTGCTACTTATTTGTGTGTTGCTTACCCCTGCTAAGGTTTTTTGTACTACTTCATACTGTATTCTGCAAAGAATAGAGTCTGAACAGTGGCGATTGCTCTAAGACTGCAAGGGAAGCTCAGCTTCCCCTAAAATGTCAAAAAATAAGTGATCAAATATATACTGTTGTGTGTACATGTCATTGACTACATTCAATTCAATTCAATTCAGTTTATTCATATAGCGCCAATTCACAACACATGACGTCTCAAGGCACTTCACAAAACTCAGGTACATACATTCCAAATATGCGCTACAACGCACTCAACTTTTGTTCAGAATCAGCTTCTTATTCATTCCCGCAGCTTCACAGTGCTTTAAACAGTGAGTTCAATAGCGAAGCAAAGAGTGCTTTATCCCGCCCATCAGCGCTCAGCGTCTCTGGGAGTCTATGGGGCAGCCTCGGCTGCAGTGAAACGAGACGAGTCATTGGATAAATGCTGGGCTTTGTCCCGCCCATCGGATGCTCAGCGTCTCTGGGGGTCTATGGGGCAGTGGGCTAGCCTCAGCTGGCCCTGACGCTCAGCTTCTGCATGATGATTGGACGATCTTTCTGAGGCTGAATCCCTTTTTGACCGACAGCGAAATGACCGTATCAGCGATCTTGAAATTGAGCTTCCACTCCTTGAAAGACCAGCATCCGCCACTGAGTCTGAAATATGATTTTTTTACTCCTATCTTATTTTACCGAAATGTGTGATTTCATTACTTTTCATAGATTTTTATATTTCTCAGAAGGATTACCAGCGAAAGCCAAATATTATTAGTATTTGAAAATTTGGACTAAAACAGTTTTTACACCAATGACCATAGATTTTTAGATTTCTTGGAAGGATTGTATTACAACTATGTCATACCCGTGAAAGCCAAACGTTATTAGTATTTAAAAAGTTTTGACCTAAACTGTTTTAAACCAGTGATCTGGCTTCTCTACTTAGACTTCAGTGAGTGCCGTTGACTGTTACTATTTGAATGATGAGACCACAACTGCCTCATACCAGCGACCTCAAGGATTAATATTATAATTTTTCTTCAAGCACAGGATGAATTCCTTACCACAGACGACTTAATGAGCTAATTACCTCTATTAGAAAGATTGGATTAGAACCAGCACTTACCAGTAAATTCCCAAGGATTATTAATGTCATTTGATTTGTTTTTCTGTGTTTCATTTTCTGTATCGTTGTAATGTTTTAACTCATGCACAGCGCTTTGAGTGCCTTGTTGCTGAAAAGCGCTATATAAATAAACTTGACTTGACTTGACTTGGTGCCTGCGCTTACCTCTAAGGGTTAAGTTGCATGTAAACATTGAGGGTTCTGGGTAAGAGGGGCGTGACAGATCCTCTTCCCCACCCATTTTTCTTTTTAAATGCACACTACAACAACACGCATCAACACCACATTTGAGCGGGCGGAGATAGGCTTGGGGTCTTTTTACACCCCTGTTTGCTGTTTGCAAACAGGGGTGGGCGAGCCTTCTAGTTGGGATCTGGGATGGGGTTGGGGTCTTGGGGGTTATCTGGGGTTGGGGGGGTGCCCGGTCCTTGGCATGCTGTGGTGGCCTTCCTCCAATGCTTTCTTCTGTGGCTCTTGCCCCTGGCCGGTCAGGTGGGTAGGAAGTGGAGCATGTCTTGTGCCTGCACTGGGGTGGCTGATGGGATGTGCTTGGCCTGGAGCGGTTGGCCTGCCTGGCCCGGTTACCCGGGTGGTGTATGTTTCCCTCTCACAGACTGATGGGCTGGGGCTCCTGGCCAAATGGTTGGGCGGTCTTGGCGGTGGGCTGAGAGAGATTTTATAATATATGTATACAAACGGGTTAATACACATAATCACATATTAATATAATATACATAGAGTAAATTAAGTATATGGGAAATAATGGAGTGATTACTCCTATTTAAGGTTCTTGATTTTGGGGTCAACTAGTTAACTAAGATACTATTGCAGTTCCTACGTGCACCTTATTTTAACTATGTTAGACTATGATAAACTAAACCTATTCACTAATTAGACCCAATTCAACTACTCTGCAGCTCCCCCAAAGAGCCTCCTCCGGCCACACAACTAGTTCACACCCTCCAAGGACAAACGTCCCTGTCTTTCTGACCCACAATCCATATGGCGTCGGAGGGGACCCTTAGGTCAGCTCAGGTCCTTCCAGTTGAAAAGCCCATCCATCCTAAAGGGTGTTGTTTGCTATTGTGTTTACTGTGGCAGTAGGTGCAATTCATTTTGGTGTGGTATTTACCATAGGCAAAATTATGACATTTTGTTCCTCTTCATCTGTCTCAATTGTAGGAGTTTTACTAGTAACCGTAAACAGTGGAAAACATTTGTTTTCGATTAATACGCTTTCTTTGTCCGGAACTTTCCAAAGCATAATTGACTCTACTATTCCGCCATTTGTAACTTCTTCTAGCCTTAAATCATATGTTTTATCTGTTCAAAGAGGTATCACATCTACTTCGACAGTCCATCCACAGGTTGTTTTTATGACTTGTAGACCGCATTTTATGTTTTCTTGATCTTATACTATAATCCGATAACTAGTATCCATGTACCAACAACACATTCGCAGTTGGTCATTTGTAAGTACTAATCTTGAAATTATGATGCTTCTACCCAACAAGTTAGCTCTAGTTTCTTGAGGTGAGATGTGTAACCTAATCCTTCCTCCGATCATTTCTACCTTAGCATTTAGTGCTGTACCCTCTATACGCCCCAAATCCCCTTTGCCTCTTACTGCTGTGGTTGTGTCTGGATTTCTCATTACCATATTGTATCCATAATTACCATCTTCACTCCAATGAATTTCTAATTTCACTTCCACGTCAAAATCATTATCCTTCATGTTCATTGTAATTGAGCACTGGTCTGCACCGTACTCTGTATTCTGTTCTTTAACATCTTTGCCACATAATTTTTTTCTTCATGGCTTACATGGACTTCATATTCAGTTTCATATACCCTGTTTTGAATTCAGTATCTGTAATGTATGGCGTCACATTCCTGCCAAAAATCAGAGGAGCGTATTAAGCAATCACAACAGCGCATCTTTTAATCGAGAGAGCGCATAGCTCTGTTCGCGGCCGTCTGAACGCAGCACGGCGAGCAGTAAAACACGCCCCCTGCAACCATCTGTTCGCTCTTGGAGAAAAATTATGCTCTCCCCGTCTGTTTTTGTGGCGTTTTGTCCCTTGGGGGCAAAAATCTTCTATTGATCTGTTGGCCGGATTTTCACCCATATCTGGTGAACAGCCCGCCCTTTTAGAAAAAAAGAAAAAGGGAACGGGGACATGGATTTAAAAGGGGATTGAAGCAAAAAAGGGAAAAAAATTAAGGGAAGGTAAGGGAAAAAAAAGTTGGTTGTTTTATTGCAAACACTTTTTTCCGGTTTTAAAATTTATTTTATTAGGTTACGGTTAGCTGTTATTTTTGGGGAATTAAAGATCCGGCCTTAGCCTGAAAAATTTTTTACCGCGTTAGTTTTTGTAGCTAGCTTTCCCGACCCCTTTAGGGTTTTAGGGTTTAGTGGGTATTTAATTTTTAAGATAAATAAGATCGAATTTTTTTGAAACTCCCAAAGGAGACAACAAATGGGGGAAAAACGTAGCTTTTTTTTTTCTTAAAGTATGTAAAATTTTGGGTTGTATTTTTGGGAGCCACCTGTTAAATTTTTCTTAAGGGTTTTTTTCTTTGGGGTACCCCCAGTCATCTTTCCAAATCTCTAAATGACAGCCCAAAAAGGTTGGGGATTATCTAAAAAAGAAAAAAAAAGAGGTTTGTGTTTTCTACAGTGCATTTTTTCATTTTCCAAAAACCCCTTTAGGTTTTAAGTGCACAGTTCTGCCCTGACTTAATAGAAAACTAAAAAGAAACCCTGAATAATCTAAACAACAAGTATGTACACTTGCCTTGATAATTTTTTTTGCTTGGGGAATTTGGGCTGGGATTAAGGGGTCACTAAAAACACCAAAAAGAAAATTTAAAAGTGAAAAATATGTGTTGGTTTTAAGGGTTTATGTTTTTTTATGTTAATGTATTATTTATAAATTAGGGACAGACCCCCACAAAAGGCGGCTAGGGGCTCCCCAGGAGAAAAACCAGAGACCCCCCACTTCAGAGGTCTTTGATAGTAAACCTGTGCAGGGGCCCCTTCAGGGGCACTGTGTAGCAAAGCATGGCCGGTTTGGATTTGTTTTGTTAAAGATACATTTGGGGTTGCATCTATAAAACATAAGATACGATGAAATTAGTTTTTTTGAATTTCCCAGTTAACATAGACCTTGAGTTCCATGATTGTCCTACATCACTATCCTTTAAGTGACAGTCGAAAGTGGCTTCCTCTTTTTACTTATCCTGTCATTTCAGTTGAGCATTTTTAGATCAATAGATAACACATCTTAAATTTGTTTTCACATTTTCTTTTTAGGAGTTTCCCTGGACTGTTTTAAAAAAAAAAAACCAATTCGAGACCTCCATTGCGTTGGACTGAAAAAAGGCCTAGTAGCAAAATTATACCTGTCCAGTTCTTCCTTTTGCAGAGAGCCTCAGAAAAAACTCCCAAACTCACTGAGGAGCTCATGCTTCTACAGGCTGGGTTGGGAAGAAGAACAGTGAATATTACTGAGGATGCTGGCCATAAGGAGGTATTTTGCGTGATAACAAATTACTAAAGCGTTATTTAGATGTTATAAAATTTTTTATTCAAACTTTGCTGGTATTACTTGCATCCACAGGTCACAGAAATTCTCTGTGAGGTGTTTCTAAAGCTGGAAGGGGCATGGATGCTCTACAAGGCTATGGGTGAAATTTGTTTTTTTATTGTTACACATAAACCTGTCTTAATTTGGATATAATTTCTGTTACTGATGCAATTCTGATTGATAATTGTTCTTGAAAACAAACAACTAATATTGTTTTTAATACAAATGGAAACAGGGGGATCAGGTCAAAGGAAACTCACCATCCTACCACCAGAGGATGAGGGATACACCGGGAGCAGCATAATGAAGACCTTGGGAAAGACTTGCTTGTATATTATGCCCATCCAGCACACACTGGATATTACTCCCCTGCCCTTGACGGCTCAGAATTCCAGGCCATGCCAAAAGCACGTTGTGCCTCATGCCAGAAACGTGCCACTGCAGCTTCTTGTGCTCCATGTCAAGGAGTGTAACATCTGTGTTGGCAGTGATGATGAGGTAAGGATGTCAGACATATGCAACCTTTTAATTTCCTGTCTTTCAGGTAAATTTATTGTTTAGGATCACTGCTGACACCTCTTACATTCTAATCATGCATCCACTTTTGGTCACAGGGGTAGATTCTTTTCCCCTTCATCCTCCTCTAGTTCCTCTTGTAGGATACCAAGATGCTCCATGGCCACGAGAGACATATCTCTGAGTTTACGGTTTGCCAAATAGGCCTTCTCCTGATTGGACATTACAAAATCCCTTACTCTAAACAAGGCCCAATCAGAATGCCTTTTGCCCCAAAAACTATTTTGTGAACCCCCCAAAATTCATCTTTTATTATTAGGCTTAAAACCCCCCCACAGTAAGATGAATCCCTGTTAGACTTTCCTCATTATTTCTGTATACATCGGTTTTTTTTTTTTTTTTTTCTTTTATCTTCTCTCACCTTTTACGATTGCACTTGTGGGATGATGCCGCATAGGGGTAGTGAGGGGGATTTATAAATTATTAATGTTTTATAATAAAATTTTATTGCACAATGTAAATTTGTGAAGTCAGGGGAAAAAAAGTCATTTCTGTCACACCATCAAATTTCCCTCTATTGAAATTGCAAAAAGTTTGTCATAAATTTATTAAGCTCTTTTGAACAGTAATTGTCACACTTTCCTTAGTTTGTCTGTACCAATAGTTATTTAATCACGGGTACACAAAAAAATTGGTCAAACTCTACTCTACTCTGAACTGCAACAGCATTTTTAGCATTTCACTTCAATTATTTTAACAAAAAACTTTTAAAAATCTCCCAAAGAAATACAGCAAAAAAGATCTGGAGATAAGGGAAGCACACCACATACCCATTATGAGACATAAATGTATTATTTTTTGGGCGACCCTTAAATTTTAAAAACCTAAAACTTTTTAAAAAATTTAAATTTCTTGGTAAAAGCCAAAAAATTAGATTTCTGCTGCTGTACAAAAATTTTGACTTCTTAAATTTTTATAGGTTTCTTTCCATTTTGTAAGTCAGCTTTTTTCTAAGGGTGACATCCCGGGGTGCCTGCAAGTTTTGTGGGGAGAGGTAACAAAATTTTTTTTGTAGGGGGGTGGTTTTTTTTAAAATATTTTTTCACATATAAAAACCCGTTGTCAAAATTTTTCAGGAAACCCCGCTGAAGAAAATTTACGGTTTGTCAGGAGATCCATGGGGCACTTTCACGGTTTTGGCAGTGGAGAGCACTTTTTATCAAAGACGGTGGGCACCCTCTTTATCTGTGGGGGTTTAATTTGGGGGCTGGGTTATAATAATGCTTTTTTATGGCTGTTTAGTGTATAGAATTTTGTGGGCGCTAGAAAAAAGAGAGGGGGATACTTCTGTTTGGGATTTAAAATCACGGGTTTCAAGGGGGACCTGTTTTTAAAGGGGGGGAATGAAACAGTGGGGGCAGACGAAAAAAGGGGTCACCCAAAATCTCCCCAGTGTTTTTTTCCCCCCATCGGTGAACGTGGAAAAAGATCCAAAAGGGGGGGTCTAGAAAAAGTTCCTTACTGGTATGGGGGTTTCCACTAAGCCTATTTCAGGTCACTAAAAAGGGTATAGAAAAATGGGTTTTAAGTCATAATTTGGGCTGTCAGAAAAATGTTTTTTTCTTTATTAGAAAATTTGGTTGGGGTGGGGAAATTTAAACGCGCATTTTTGAAGGTAAAGGGGAACGAGGGGAATATCCCGTGGGATGTTTTTGGGTTCTCACCTGTGCTCGCGGCTTCCCTCCCACATTTTCCCAAAGACTGCCCTGTTTTTGGGTTAAATTGGTCACTTTTAAATTGCCCTTAGGGGGTATAAAGGTTTTGTTCAAAGGTTGGTTTTGGTTTTTCCCTGCATGGGCTTTGGGGCCTTTCCCCCGGGGGTACCCCGCCTCCCACGCCATTAAATGGCTGGAAAAATAGGCACCAGCTCCCCCCGCGACCCACTATAGGTAAAAGCGGGAGAAAATGAAATGACTTTACTTACAGGGAAACTTGGACTACCAAAACCAAAAATTTCAAGTCTTGCAAAAACAATTTATATCAAGGGTTAAAATGGGCCTGAATTACCTTTTATAGGGTTGTATTTTTTTTCAGCGAAAAGGGAATTTTTTTTTTGTGGGGGATTTCCCGGCTACAAGTTTTTGGGGGCAGGGGAGGTCCAGCACCCAAAATTTTCCCTTTCAGCTTGGGGCTTTCAACTCCTTTTTGGGGCCCAGGGTTTTTTGTTTTTTGGGTTTTGGGGTGTTTCCCCGGGGGGGTTTGGGAAAACGTCAAGGGGCATGAAAAACCTGAAAGGGTGGGGGTAATTGGGTACTAAGCTGTTTGTCATCATATTGGGAGTTCTGAAAAATTACAAATGAGGGTCTTTTTTTTTTACTATTAATGTTATTGGGGTCCCCTCCGAAACAATAATACAAATTTGGGTTAAATTTTTTACAATCACCAGTTTTTAACTTTTTATAAAAAGGGAGGTTTAAAACAGCCTTTTGTCAGCCCTGGGATTTTAAAAAAAATGACTTTCCCAGTGTAAACTTTTCATATTAGCTTGGGATATTCCAAGCTAATAAAGAAATAATTTTATATAAGTATATATAATATTATTATATATATATAATAAGAAGAAGTTAAAATATAAATATTTATATACTTTTTATAATAATAATAATAATTTTTACAAAATATAATCCTATTTTGGGATAATTTTTTCTTTCCCCTTGTATATTTAAACCCACATTTTCATTTTTGGGTGGGAAAGCCCGTAACAATGACAATTTAAAATTTTGGGGGGGCTAAGTGCAGATGATAAAAAACTGATGGAATTGTCCGGAAAGCTGGTTTTTTGCTTGTGGTTTTCAAAGGGCCTTAAAATGTTTTGGGCAAAAAAAAAAATGCCATCACAAAATATTTTGGGGCAAACCTATTTAAAAATGGCCCCTTTTTTACCATTTTCTTTCAATTTTTTTTTCCAATTTCACTCAGGGAAAGCATTTTTGTCTTCTGCTTTTTAGGGGCCCTTGGGGTTTTTGCATTTCAGTGGTGAAAGGGTTTAGGGCCCTTGTGACTTTTAAATTCCCCTGAAAGGGGGGCTAATTTGTTTTGGGGTTTAACTTTAGGGTTTTTGGACAGCCCTATCAACTTTGTCAAGGGAAATTTTTTTTCCCTTTGGGAGCATTAAAAAAAGGCAATATTTTTTTAAGGGGGGAAAATCCTGGGCTTTTATTTCCGCCAGTTTTTTTTTCATGTGTTTTGTTTGTTTTTCCCTTTCCCGAAATTTCCAAAATTTGTGATAATTTTAAGGGAAAAATGCTGTAGCTAAAATTTAATATCTATAAAAAAATAAATTGTATCATTTTTTTTTAAAATTTGTTCAGGGTTCTTATATTTTTTTTTGTTTTTAGGATTTAAAGTTTGGTTTTAATTTTTTATTTTCATGGGTTCAAGGGGGAAAAAAAAACAGACTTTATAGTTGGTGCTCTTTCTCCAAAATTGACCAAAGGGGGAAAGGGGCTTCCAGGCGTCACCCAAAATAAAAGTCCAAATTTTTTTGGGGAAGACCCTTTCCCGCAGAGGCTTGGAAAAAAAGGAGGGTTTCGACATGGCATTTTTTAAGCCCTATTTTGAACCCTTTTTAGGGCAGCTTTTAACTCAAAGAAAAAAAAGGTTGACAGGGAAAATGGGCATCAGTACATATTACAGGGGTTATCATTCCATTCTAAATTCTTTCCACCGTTTTTGGGTTCCTTATTTTGGGCCCCCAAAATTTTAAAAGAAATGGCAAAATTGGAAAACAGAGTGGGAAAACAGGCTTACCCCTTCCTTTTATTAAATTTAAGAAATTTTCCTGAATAAATTTTAAAGTGGCTTTTAACTTCACTGTTTTGAGGAGTAAAGGGACCCGGGGGTTTTGGGTCCCGGGAAAAAATACCTGGGGCCCTTTAGAGAGAAATTTTGGTAAGCGTTGTCCGGGGGTCTCGCAAATTCCCCCCCTAGGAATTTTATTGGGGGAACCCTTTAAAATAAAATGGGGGGTCTTGTGTCTCACCCCCTGGTTTTCTGGCCAGACTGATCCCAAGGGTTGTTAAAAAGGGGTTTTTCAAAGGGGCAATTCCCGTTTGGAAAATTTTTTTTTTGGGGGGAATTTCTACATTGTATAGGGTAAATAATTTTTTGGAAAAACCTGTCTTTGTTTTTTTTTGGTTTTGCCCAAAATGGGAGTTCTTAAAAAAAAATAACTGTTTGGGAAGTGGAGAGGAAATGGCTGGCAAGGGGAACCCAAATCTGTTTTACTTTCCCGGGAAATTTTTTTTCAGTTTGGGGCTACAGGTCAATTGGGTCACAACGGACCCCTGAAAAAGTCGCAGGGGAAGCGTGTTCCCCCAAACACCAATCAATTTTTGAGGGACAACTGCAAACCCCCTTTTGGGGGTACCCTGGTGGGGGTGTTTAACCCGGCATTGTCCAAAGGCCGTGGGGGTTGTGTTTACATTTCCCATTGTCACTTACGAACTTTTTTTGTGACTTTTGGGGGGGGGGGAAAGGGAAACCGGGCACAAAAATTTAGATGTTTTGGTTTATGAATTTAGCAGGTACTTTAAAAAACTATTTGGGGACCCGCTAAACCATTGGTTTAGGGTTTTGTTTTGTTTTGGGACTAAAACTTCCTTGTGTGTGGTTTTAACCCTAATTGTTGGGTTTTTAAAAAAATGGAAATCCCCTTTGAGTAAACCCTTTTTTCCCCGGAAAATAAAGGGTTTTTGGGCAAGATTGCTGTGGCCCGGTTTTTTTGTTGTTTTCCCCTTTTCAGTTGGGGACTTAGACTTTTCCTTTTTAAATAGTTTTCCAGGAAACGTGTCCTTTGGGATCAAAAATTTCCTCGACATCACTGAATGCATGCAGAGTCGGTGTATTTTGCAAAAAAACTACATGGAAAGGGGTTTTTTGATTTCAAACATTGCCAAATGATTACTAAGTTTGCCCCCAAATTTTTCAAATGTAAACTTTTAAAACGGGATTTGAAGTAGCCATTTTCCCCACATAGGGGGTACAAACTCCTGCTTTCCCGATTTGGTTTGGGGCATTGATGAATTCTGGGCGATTCCCCCCAACTGGTTTTTCAGTTTTTGGGGGGGGGCAAATTCAAAACCACCATTTTCTCCCTGCACCTTCTTCTCCAAAATTCCAGGGTTGGGGAACCTCCCTTCCAATATCTGGCTCCTGAAATATCCTGAAAGTAAAAAGTTTATTTTGCTTTTTAAGCTTATTTTTTTAAACCAACCTTTCACAAAAGGGGAAACCGGGGCAGTCTGAAATCTTGGAAGGAATGTCAGGTTGGGGCTGCAAACAATCTTTTTATAAAGAAAAAGGAAATTTTAAAAAAAAAAAAAAAAAAAAAAAAAACAAATTGGAAAAAAATATTGGGGGTCTTTCCTAAAATTTTTTATCCCCTTTTAAAAGCCTTGTATTTGGGCCAATTTTTATTTCTTTTGGGTTCTCCCATTTAACTTATTTTTGTTGGAAAAATGGGGCTACCTTTCGTCTTTTCCCCCAGAACTCATAATTGGGGCCTTACCACAGGAGGAACCCCTCCAAAAGGGGGTGAATCCCTTTTTTCCATTTTGATGGAGTTCGTTGTAAATACTTTGATGTCACACATGTCCCGACAAACCCGCCAAAACCTCGATTTTTAAGAGTACGAAAACAATTTTTAAAAATACTGGGAAAAAAAAATTTCAAAAGCCCTTGGGACATGGTAAAACCTTATGTAAAAAATTTTTCAAATGTGTAACTTTTTTAAGGGGACAGGGGAAAAAAAATAGATTTTGAGGGAAAAGGGTTCTTATTTAAAAAAAACCAGGGCCCTTTTATTATGGCCCCGGGTTTTCCAGACATAAAGGCTTTTCCCCCGATCAGTTCCACGGACGGTGAAGAAAAATTCGGGGTTTTGTCCACGTTCTCCCTCCCTGATCCCCCTCTTAACCCTGTTTTTCCCCCAAAAAGATTACAGTTTTTTTTTAGATCAAACCTTCCAAACAAAAACAGAAAAAGCTATGGGGCAACTTCGGGGGGGATCAGAATATGGACTTATATGAAAACCCATTTTCCCAAAAGGGGGTCAAATCCTTTTTTTGGTTTAAAAACTTTTTTGTCCGTATTGGGAAAAATTTTATAAAAATTTTTTCCCCTTTATGGGAAAAGCCATGTATCTCTGTTGGGGATTTTTTTAATGCCGGGAAAAGCTGTTGATTGCATGATCGTTTGTCGCAGCCTGCAAGGGACATCACCTACACACCTGGGCAAAAATTTTCTGGGGGGGGGGCTTAGGTTAAATAAAAAAACCCAAGTTGTGAAAAGATAGGGGTTAAAAACTTAAATTTCCTGGGGGCCATCAACTGCACCCAAAAAGGACCCGTTTTTACTTGGGGGCATTCCCTAAAGGGGGCATTGTGAGGTTCTTTTAATTTTAAGACAAAATACTTTTTGTTTTTCATACACTAACATTGGGGGCATGAAACTTTAAAAACCAATTAGGGAGCTATTTCTTAAACCTTTTCAACTTGTGGGTTTTGTGTGCCCCCATGGCCACAGTGAAAGGGGTTTCCCCTTTTGGGAATAAATTCTCCGTACAATGCAGGGGGAAACCCATGATCTGAAAAAAAAAAATTCCAAGTGAAACACCGTGCACTGATGCTCCTTAAATCCCTTTCCCCTGGACAATTGGGATTCCCTTGGGCCTCAGGCTTCCTTTCACCATCCAGGAAACCTTTCTGTTGGAATTTCATTCTGTATGCGGGTGGACTGGGATCATTCCCAGGGTCTTCTTTAGTGGATTGCCGGAATTTTTGGTTGACAGACCCGGGCCCAAAATTTCCCCCATTTCCCGTGAAGTTCCCGGCTGAAATCCCCAGTAATTTTCCAAAGCTGTTCACCGGCAGGGTTTTAAATTTAAAACCTGAACTAAATCGCTCTTTAAACTATTGAAAACTGGGACGTCCCCTTTTCTCCAGTTACAAATTTCACTGTGGGCCGTGTAACAAATTTGCGTGATCAATGTGGTCCATCACAAATGAGGAACTCTTGGGAAGGCCCGTACAACCCCTTGGGTTGGGTTTTATAAAGCCCCCGGAAAATGCTCCTCTGATTTTTGGCAGGAATGTGACGGCATAGTAATGCTAGCCCACCATTTCCATTCTGCATATGCGTATCTAATCTTACAAAGTTTTCTAGTTTTACGTGTTGACTTGCTTTTAACATTCACATGTCTCACTAGTTCTACTTCTGCTGGCAGGAACACTGGTGTGTACTGGTCTGGGTAATGAGTTATGTTGGAGATAGATCTTCCTTCCTTAACCGATGTCACAGAGTCATTGTTCGTCTCCCTGGGATGATGGTCTCGTTCCTCCACGCAGCTGCTGTGCCTCTCTGCCCTTGACTGAACTTCTCGTTGCAATGGCTTGTCCTGTGGTGCTGGCTGCAGATTGTAAGAGGTCATTTCTGCTTTTGCCGCTGCTGCTTGGTACAACACCTCTGTCAACATACATAGTTGAACACTCATTTGTATCAGTTTCATCATTGCAACCTTTCTGCTCATCCTCCTTGTTAGCATTAAGTTCTACTTTGTCTTGTTTATGAATTTTTGTGCAATGAGTCAGATGATGCCACGTGTCACTTCCCTCTAACTGAACAGCTGTCGCAGTTGTTCTTTTGACCCTTGCATGGGCTTTCCCTTCTTGGTTTATGCCACTTGTGCCTGTACACCTTCACGTACACCAGATCTCCAGGCTCCACCGGTTTGTTCACCACCGTCTCTGGACTGGAACCTTTAGCTTTTTCCTGCAAATAAATGGCTCTATGGATAGCAATTAGTTGTTCCATAAAGGCCTTCAACTCTGTTTGCAACTGTTCAAGGGCTGTTCCCTTGAATTGTAGGCCCCATTCAGGCACTGGCAGAAGTCTGCCAGTTAGTATTTCATGTGGTATTAGATGCGTGCTCCTATGCATTTGCATGCGATAGCTCATTAGTGGAAGTGACAAAGCGTCTACCCAGTTTAGCTTAGTTGAGGCACATATTTTGTTCAGTTTAGCTTTCAAGGTTCCATCTATTCTCTCAACCATTCCCTGGCTCTGGGGATGGTAGACTGCACCAAACCTTTGTTTGATCCGTAACTGCTGCAAAACTCCTTTGACTGTTTTCTGCACATATGCTGAGCCGTTGTCAGAACTTATTTTGGATGGGATCCCAAATGTGGGAATCACTTCTCTTGCTAAGAATTTGATAACAGTATCTGCTCCCAGTGTTTTTGATGGGACGGCTTCAACTCATCAACTGAAATGATCAATCACTACCAGCATGTACCGTTTACCCTGAACTGATTTGATCATTCTACAAAATCTACCACAAGATGTTTGAATGGTCCCTCAGGGACCGGAATGTGTCCAATGGGTGATTTTATGCCTTTGCGAACATTATTTTGAGCGCATATGTCACATTGACTGAGACTTTCATCTACCATGGCTTTCAAATATGGGGAACAAAACCTTGGTTTCCCAACTTGTCCATCACCTTACCTCTATCGCAGTGATCTGCACCATGTGCCTCTGAAATCAGCACTTTTAACAATGCCACTGGTGCCACCAGTAGGCCGTTCTGTGATCTCCACAAGCCATTCTCACTCATTGTTGCACCTCTTTTTGCCCACAAATTGCACTCACTGTTGTTTGCCTCTTGTTGAATCAGTATCAAGCCTTCTGGCATCAGGATGCCATTTTTGCCGCTTCGTCTGCTGCGTTATTACCTCTTATGACTACTGCATTACCTTTGTGGTGTCTGACACTTTGTTACTGCCGGTTTTGAAGGGAGCATCATTGCCTCAATTAAGTGCTGTAGCTGCTCTTTATGTAGAACTGGACTGCCATCTGCTCTTTTGAACACTCTTTGCTTCCAGACTGAAGCAAACAAATAGCAAACACCATGAGCATAAGCAGAGTCTGTGAATATGTTTGCCATGTTTCCTTTTGCCAGTTTACGTGCATCACCCAGAGCTTTCAATTCTGCTAGTTGTGCTAAGCATGGATGCTCACACTTCGTTTAACGACTGCGAATCCTGGATGGTTTCAGAGATGATCTCCAAAACATGAGCCGTCATCAAAGTAAGTGATATCCGCATTCGTCAATGGAGTTGACTCCAACTCTGGTTTTAGTCGTGTGGTTCTCCTTTACTAGGGGAGGAATCACGAGGAGAATCATGTTAGCTGGATTGGATGTGCTGCATCTTTGAATACTTATGTCTGGAAATGTCAGAAGCAGCATGTACTGCAAACATCTTGCCTGGGTTAAAACAAACCTCCTTTGATTTATTAACTCTACAGTTTTGTGGTGAGTCAAAATTGTGACTGGGTAACCTATTGTTATGGTTGATGCTTTCTCATTGGCGTAGTAGACTGCTGCTAGCCCTTGATAGCATGGTGGGCAGCCCTGTGCTACATTGTCGAGCTTTGTGCTATAATAAGCAATGGCTTGTTTTCGCCGACCTGCACAGGTTTCCTGCATCAGTACTGCTGAGACGTACATATGTTTTCTGTTTGCCACATATACAGTACAGACCAAAAGTTTGGACACACCTTCTCATTCAAAGAGTTGTCCTTATTTTCATGACTATGAATATTGTAGCTTCACACTGAAGGCATCAAAACTATGAATTAACACGTGGAATTATATACTGAACAAAAACGTGTGAAACAACTTAAGATATGTCTTATATTCTAGGTTCTTCAAAGTAGCCACCTTTTGCTTTGATTACTGCTCCACACATTCTTGGCATTCTGTTGATGAGCTTCAAGAGGTAGTCACCTGAAATGGTTTTCCAAGTTTTGAAGGAGTTCCCAAAATTTAATTCAATCAGTTTTTTTATTGGGGGCCAATTCACAACATGTCGTCTCAGGGACTTT